>JAIPRL010000886.1:0-24647 GCA_025469235.1 Pemphigus obesinymphae
TTTATTTATAGAATATAGATAACAGCACGCCCGCACCGTATTCGTGAACCGCATGATCACCTCGGTCACCTTATGATTAATTATTTCATCCCCCCCCCCATAAATAATTTCTAAATACGCCGCTGGTACGAAAAGATTATTTTTCAAAAATATACGCTTTTGTATTTGTACATAACTAAATATGGTGGCAAAAAAGAATGGCGCATATTCGTGTTTAAAAATCGAGTCCCTATGCGTACATTATTGAACTAATTACATAGAAGTAAAAGGTTAGGTTAGGTTAGGACTCGGTGCTAGATATTGCGCAGGGAGAGACTTTTTTAGTTTTTTACATTACCTAGTTGTTCAAATGTATCGTAAGTACACATTAATTACTATGGTACCTACCTAATAAATTAGGTCTATTTTATTAAGCCTTTTTTTTTTCATTTTATTATTTATTAATACTTTATTATAATTATTATATCTATTCTATTATATTAAGTTTTTTTATTTTATAGTATTGTAATTTACAATTTAAAAAATAGTTTTTATGGGGGGGGGAGGGGGAATGACCCGTTCCTTCTCGATTCGCTACTGCCGTGTACTCGTATATATGGTAGGTATAGCTATAATGGTGACCGTATGTACTTATTTTTTGGTCTATGCAAATTATTGTGTCATATGTACATTTAAATGTACTTTTTTATTATTATCCAAAAATTGTTAACAATTTTATTGACTTATTTTATTAGAACTCGGTGTAATATTTAATAACAACTACCTATACTGTCGAAAAATTTGCGATTGAAAATATTGGTTCGATACTAATGAGAATTATGTTGGGGCCCGATTAGCTCCCGACTAGCACCTATATATAAGAAATTTCGAAAATATTATTAAATTACAATATCGACGATAATAATTTTCGTAATGAAAGTTGATAAATCGTTTTCGTCCTTATCAACAGATAACGGCCGCCGCCGTTACGATGGACGGCCCGTAGATATGGCCTATAATAGGTGTACGCGGGTTGCGGGGCGCGGGCGGCCGTCGTATATTATTATAATGACATATTATTATACATGTGGCCGCCCGAAAACCACCCCCGCCGCCGAACACGAGTGGTCGCAGCCACCACGGCCGGCGGCGCGGCGGTCGTCGAGTCCCCACTGCTCGGCAATCGGCATCGGCCGCACTGCACGCGGTGCCGTAGTGCATTATATTTTCCACAAATGTGGTCCGTACTGCAAACCTTCCAGACTTATCGCGCACGTCTTGCTCTCCGTTGATTGTGCAGAGACGTTCATGGACGGAGGTTTTTATTTTTTTTTTCTCCCCCGCACGCACACACTGATGCACGCTCGGACACACACGCACGCACTGAGGAGCGTCGACATTACACACACACACACACGCCTATACTCACACACATACACGCGCACGCACACACACGCGACGCGGTACACACGATCGGGTCCTCACGTACGCACACAGTCGGGCGCTCACTAGACTGAAGGCACACGCACTGTACACACGCGCAGTCGTGATACAGTTTACACACGACGACGTTGTTATCTTCAATCGCGTTCGTTTTGTTTTCGACAATAACAACACTTATACATTTTCTATAATATTATAATATGATATTTTGTATGTGCGTAAAAAATTTATCATGTGTTAAACTCGCATTATCGCCGTCGGTACAGCAGCGGGCTGCACGGTAGTAGTGTTTTCGCCGCCGTTGTCGTAGCCGTCATCGCCATCGTTGCCCGTTGCGTTTTCCGAACGACAACAACAACTTTTTATCGTAAAAAATCGTCAATCGTACGTTGAACCCGAATCGCCTCGTTTCGCAATAGCCCGCCGTGCGGACTGCAGGTGCATCGCGAACCGACAGGTTGCACCGAAAATGTCATAGTGCCGCCGCCGTCTGACCAACGTCCGCCGCCGTCGCCGCTTTTACGTTTCGTTCGTGTCACGCGCTCCGGCATCTTAATCGCCCCCGTGCGTCGGACGTCCGCCGGTTTAACCGTCCGTCTCATGTCACTACGCCGTTGACACGCACACCATCGTCCAACATGCAGTACCCGCTGTTTTCGACTGCCAACCAGAGGCACAGGATAGCAGACACGATGGAGCACACCCGACATTTCTGGGCCTCGAAGCCTCCGAAAGTTTTCGACTCGGAATGCGTGTGTGGTGGCGGTAAATTCTTAGGCTTATTACATTCGGTAAGTGGACAATTATATATTATGCATAGGTATGGTTAAATAAAAAAACTTTATAAAGAACCGTAGGTAGGTACCTACTACCTACCTACCTACCTACTACCTACCTACGGTGATGCGGATCAACTCGGTGTCGAGTACCAAACGCTAGATGATTATCGGTACTTTAGTCCCTGGATATTATAATTTATATCTTCATCATTCGGCTGTTCAGATGTTATTTATTTTTTAATGGACTTAAGTCCAAATTCATTTACAAAATTATAATATAATGATAACAATGATAGTACTTAAACATTAATATTTAATAAGTATCTACCTATACAATAAATAACATTACAATTACTAACTTTATAATTCCAATTAACATTTTATAATAAAGTTTCACATTATATAAATTATATTTAGGTATTTAAACTATTTATACTTAATAATATATCTTGCTGTTGGTTCTAACACTTAACTAGTTTTATTTCTTTTTGTTCTAACGCAAATGATCTAATGCTCAAATTATAATATCAATGGTGTTTTATGATTCAATTTTTTAACTGAAATATAAGGAACATTTATTGAAATATAATAAAAACCTAATATAACAAATGTAGTACCTACCTATCTTTTTTTTTTTTTTTTTCTTAGTTTTCGGTCATTGAGACCTTAGCGATAACAGATTTCTTTCCATCCATCTCTATATTCCGCCGCTATTCTCCATGGTACTTCTGGTTGGATCTTTCTTGCGTCTGCTTTCACACAGTCTTCCGAACGTAATCGTGGTATTTTACTGATGGGGTTGCTCAATTGTTGTTCTAACTATAGACCCTGATCTCTGCCAAGCATGTCCTGCCCACGTCAACCTCTTTTTTTAAATTTCATTTGCGATATTCGGTCTTTGGAACAGTTCTTCGCGTTCATAATTATGTTGTTTCCTCCATTTTCTCGTGTGAGTATCGACGCATGGGCCATAGATTTTCACTAGTGCATACATTTTCCGTAGGTCTCTCCTTTCAAATACTTTTAGTCTTGTTTCTTCTACTTTCCTAAGTGGCCATGTTTCTGAAGCATATAGTACTATAGATCGTATCAGGGTCATGTACATTTGTATCTTCAGGTTTGTTGATATAGTTTTTGAGCTCAGTATTTTTCCAAGACTAAAAAAGCACTTATTGCCTTTTTGTATTCTTGTATTCATTTCTATTTTCAAGTCATTGTCTTGTGTTAGTAGGTGTCCTAAGTATTTAAAATGTGTGACTCTTAAATACATGTCCCTCAACATTCATAAATTGTCCTCATTGATATTCTCTGCCCTGGCGACTTATCAACATGTACTCCGTTTTTTCATCGTTTATCTCTAGTCCTATCTTCCCCACCATCGTCATGAGTTTCTTGCATACTCGTTTTACCGTTTCTTCAGTATCTCCTAATATTTCTATATCATCCACATATATAGGTACCTATCTACTGTTTTTAAAACTAGATATAGGTAGTTCACCATACGGCATACACCAATATATTTGAATGCCAGTGTCAAAGTGCATTGATTATATTATACCTAGTTAATAAATTCCTAATTCCTTATAGGTAATAAACCACAATAAATATAAACGTTAGGCGTTGCGATCAAATTGATAGCTACATCTGCCTTTAAATTGATAAGCTTTCTATCGTAAATAGGGTATTTCATAAAGTGCATAGGTTTTAAAAATTTAGTACATAAATCAGTCAAAGCTGCAAGAAAATATGATTTTATTTATCCTATATAGGCATGTACAGGCATGTAACCTACCTACCTACCCACTATCCGATTTAATAATGAAAACAATATTATCTCATGTATTAAGTTCACTTCTGCAATGTATAATCATGACAAAATAAAGAGGTATGACTGCAAAAATTTCATTTTGATGTTTTTCTGCACAAATATGGCGTATGACATGCTTCACTTCTCATTAGTTGAAAAATGATCACAAGAAAATTCATACAATCTGAATTTGTATTAGAAAATTAGAATTTATATTAGATTAAATAACCTCAACAAGAAAATTATGGACATACATACAAAAGATAAATGAAAAAAACAGAAATTTATAAACTAATATTTTATTTATTTATATTAAATTTTAGTATGTTATATTATGTTTGTTAATATTTACTCTATTCTGTAATAAACATACAGTTAATTGATAATAAATGTACTGATAAGGAGCAAGACGGCAGTCATTTTATGCGTATCAAAAAGTTGCTGACATACCTATTTATTTTGTCATGGCAATAATCTTGTTTCACAAAAAAATCTAGTGGTGTCTAGGAATGTACTCTGAAGGCTTCTAGTCTATAGAGAAATTGAACAGGTTATAGCACATGGGCAAAATATAACTAGGTACGTCTGTATAAAGGTCATCATAAATTTGGCCGATTGAGTAATTGCCTGTCTAGAAAATGTAGATGGATATTTGTAAGACATTATTTTTAACTATTAAATCAGAGACAAGATCAGAGAGGTAATACAAGTGTAGGTAAAACTGAGGATATAAGTAAATAAAACAAAAAACTTTTATTTTTTTATCTGCAGCTTTGATTGATTGATTGATTGCATTTTTAAAATGCTAGGTTGTGCACTTTATGAAATACTCTAAGTATATACATGTAGGTACGTATAATTTGTTTTATAGTTTATACGTTTTAGTGTTTGCTTACTTAGATTCCAATGGAAATAAGTCCCACGAGGAACTAACGGTTAGGTTAGGTTAGGGTTAATGTGAGAGGGGCAATAAATATTTAAACTATAAGATGCAATTTGTAGACATTTCTTTATACACACTTGATTATATAAGCATCACCAAATTTACCTATGTGAAGCCCAAAGCACTGATCCAGATTCAAATAATGGCTGTACAAGAGTGAAATAAAGAAGGCTAAGGTTTGACTCTGATGTCGATCCCTAGAAATTTAAATACCTTGCAGCAAATTTCCTCAATGTTCATTCGAAAGCTTAGGTTTCTAGAAAAATGGAAACTAAGATCATAGGAGTGCCATGAATTGTATAGACAAAACTGGTTTTATTTTGATGACACGAGAAAATCATGATCTAACTTTGACACCCCATCGAATCAAACTTTTAAGGTCAGTTTGCAGCAACATAACGTCTATATTGTATTTGATTCGCATAAACAATTTTATATCATTGGCGAACACAAGCAGCTTGGCATGAAGCAGTAATGAAGGCAGCAAAAACAGAAGGAGTGACAGAATAGTTCCTCGGGAATTCAATCTAGCACCATGCAATTTAACCCACTATTTACTGTCTGTCATGTATGAATATTAAACCATGAAAGTAACGGATTGCCAAACTCAAATTTATCCAAGACACTAAGTAGAACAGTGTGGTCCACCCTGTCAAATGCTTTGACAAAGTCTTATGTATATACCTAATATCAACTTGATTATGATTACGAAATGCCTCCATCAAGTAATTGCAGAAAATCATATTACACTAGATTGTCGAATGGCTATTATTAATGTTAATAAAGTATTTAAAATAAAATGTAATTAGGTAGTCTGTATAAATTCAACTATGAAAAACTGTATAAAAAAATATAGGTAGATAGGTAATTATTATACTTAGGTAGGTATGTAATTGATAATACAATATTTTGTTATTTGGAAGTTTTTATAGCGTTTTCCACCTAACTGAACCAACTGCAATAGTGCATATTTTTATGTCCCACCTGCAATTCTGGTGCGCACCAAATTACTAATTTTGTGTTCCACGTTATTACACTGTAACAGTTATTTTCATTCAGTGCAATGATAATCATATGAGCTCTTCGAGACTGTGCACTTTATCATTATTATAATATCTACCTGATTGGTAACAAATGTTGATGGTTTATGAAAAAGTAAACTTTCAAACATTTTGAATTGTGATAGGTACATAGGTAACTATTATATTTCAAATTACGATTATTACATTTTGTATTCAATAAAAATAATAAAAAAAATTTTTTTTTTCTTGTAGCGAAGAGATGATGAATATTTTATCCAAAATATCCAAAAATCTTTTTCCTAAAAATTGTAAATTTTATTAAAATTATGATTTGATAATAAAACGCGTGTTTCATTTGCTATTGCACTTGTATATCGTCGCTTATACTGCAACAACGCATATTACAGTTTCCAAGATTTTTCAAGAGAAGCAAATAAGTTATTTAAATGAATTATTGCAACTAAATTAACTATTGGGCAATTGTATTTTAAATAAATATTTTTTAATTACAAATTTAATATGAATGCTATGAGTAAAAACATTAAATTATTATAAAAATATATTAATAAGTAATATTTACTTCGTTGAGGCATTGTTTTCCAACCAATATCTTAATGTTGAATCTTTTAAACCAATAGTACTTAAAAATATATTTTGGCAGACACCTACTTTATTGTCCCCGATTTAAAAAAAATACAAGTAAGTGCCATTTCTACGAGATGTAATATTATTAATTGTTGTTCTTTGATTAGGAATAATTTTTTCTACCAGTGATAATACAAGTATTTGTTTTTCTTTACATGTCGTCATTGTCCAAAAATATTAATATTTTTGAAAAATATTCAAACGATCTTCATTATTTATATTCAAGCAATTTCTTGTTATCCATTTTTCACATATTTTAGATTGACAAAGTGATCCAAGTTTCTGCCCCTCTCTTGATGTGTCATGCAATATATCAAGTGTACTTTGTTTTTCCTTTCTTCTGTATCCAAGATAGGGTTCTCCTTTAAGTCTTTTTAATTTGGACTCATTTCTAATCCAAGATTTTGGATTAGAAATTCTATTACGTTTCCTACCTTCATTCTGTGAAATGCTGTTTTCTTCAAATTCAATATCAATATTTTGGGTTTCAATATTATTGAAATAGTTGTACAAATGTTTGTTGTATTACTTTTTTCAAATTCAGTTGCTTCATTATTTTTATCTATGATTGAAATATTTGTGAGTGTGTTTGTTGTTTTTCCTTCTTCAATTCAATGATTTCAAAATTTTGGGTTTAAATGTTTTGATCTATTGTTGAAATAGTTGTATATTGTGTGTAGTTGTGTTTTCTTCTTTAAATTTAATGACATCAAAATTATTAAAGTTCAAATTTTCAATACCTATTGTTAAGATTTATTTCACAATTGTTATCCTCTAAATGTGTATTATTATATATATATTACCTTAGAATTATTTAAGTTATTTTCGTTATTGAAAGATATCTTTGGTTGTTGTAAAATATTAAATGTTGTGGTTGACTTATTTTGTGAATTATTTACAGCTTCAAACAATTCATCAACAGTTACACAACCATCAGTCGCTTTCAGATTCAGCCATATTTACACTTTATACCAGCCAATATTTGGTGTTCATACCTGAAATAGGTATAAATATAATATTATTTGTGATTTCTACTAAGTACCTTAAATAAATTACAATATAATTTATTATTCAATTATTATTGTAAAATATCAGATTAATGCTTAAGTTGAATTAACAATACCTATCTCATTTACACTGTTTTGATAACAGTGCATATCTCAAAAAAATAAAATGTTGGTTTTTATTAGTTTATAACTAATTTTGTACAAGCTTAATGACAGTAATCTTTTCAGAATTTTAAAATTTATACTCAAATTAATGAAAATTGGAACTTTAACACAGTAATATTTACTTAATAATTTAAATTAACTTACTTTTTGAACAGACCTTCGGAACACTGCTATTATTATAGCATATAATAATATAATATATATATACTAGGTTTTGATATAAGTTTTATTATTAGTTTTATGATTTACAGTGCAACCATAAATCTGATAAAAAACACCATAAACAAAATATTTTCGGCGGCACGTGATTTATCAATATTGGTAATAATCTCATTTCGCCAAATTTTGAGATACACGTTATTGCAATATTATCGACGATATGTATTCGTAATCAGAAATTATTTTTCAAGTGTAACCTCGGTGCAATAGTGTAGGTTGATGATTAACGCTATTAATATGTAGATATTCTGTACATAAAAAAAAACCTATATGAATATACTTGTAATGTTTGTTAATTTGTTCTCTTGGTATCTGTGAAAGGTTAGGTTAGGTTCATAATCTCGTAATATAAATTATGATGCAAATTGATTTTGATAATCAAATATTTATACAAGATATTCAGTATATATTTTATAAGTGTAATAGAAAAAAAGATTTTGATTGTCCATTGACATGATTGATTTTTAATGCTACGAAAACTTATACTTACCATTTTTATAGGTAGCATTTTTGCGTGTGCCTATGATCAATACAAAGAAAACTTATTTCTGCATTTATAATTATTATTTTTGTTATAAAATAATATTAGGGAAGTATTAAGTGGGTACCTAAATATGTGGTCACTTATGGTCATTTATTTTGTTTTTAATTTTTCTCTGTTAATATTCTAAATTTCTGTTGTCAATTGAATATTTTTTTGATATAGGTACTTAGGTATATATATATATTTTTCCCATATTATTTTATAACATAGGTACATAGAAGTATAAAATAATTTTATTTATATTTTAGATTCTGAGTGAAGTGAGGAATGTATTAGTTTTTATGTCTGTAATTTAGCTGCTTGATAGTTTTTTTCAACTTTGAGCGAATTGTATTGGAACTTTTGATTATAATCGATGGATTGAATTATAATATGATCATTATAAAAACAAAATATTAATACCTAATATATAATTAATTAAATGTGCTATCAATAATTCAGTGCTCATGTTGTATTGAAGCAATAATTGAAAGTTTGTGCATATAACTTATTATATAAATCATTTTATCATTATATGTAATCATCATATGAGCATTTTGGAGCATATCTAATATAAAATAATATATTAGTTTACTTTTTAATTTTGGTCCAAATTATAAATCATATTTTCTACTACCTACCGTGGTGCAACTACTCCACATTCCTATGTATGTGTACAAGCCTTAATTATTATTTCAATAGGTATATATTAATTTATTGATTAGGTAGGTGATCAATAAAATTTTCCTTTAAAAATATCAAATAATTGATTATATTAGTTGTAAAAAACAATTAATCGGTATAATTGTACAGCCCTTGTCTGTAGACCTACACTTTTTCTGGTAGAAAGAGTTTACAGTGTATTTCATGAAACTAGAGACTTGGCGTGTTTCGTGGACTATTTTCATTAGTGCTACGTAAACTATGTAAATATGTGTAGAAAATTTTAAATGCTCAAAACACTTGATTATCAAGAAGTTGGTTCTCTAGTTATCATTGGAGTGTGCGTGTTGGATTATCTTAATTTATATTTATGATTTTGAGATACCTTGAAGTACCAAAAGGTGAAAATAATCTACAGTGTACCACAGTTGAGTCTAGTTTCACAAAACGCACTGTAGTAAGAGTTTCTAGTTAAAGACTTCCTGATTGTAAATTTGTTCTAGTTGATACTCTAAAGAGTTCATTTTTATATTTTCTCAATAATTTTATTTAGGGTAGGGGTACAATGAATGCTATGCTTACACCTCCTATTGCCTTGGATTTTTTAATTATGTTTATATTAGTAGATTATTTTAGTTAATAATTATTATTTTAAATATTATGTGAATAAATGTAATATAGGTAATTTTATATATTAAGAAATAGCTACATTGATTATAATATTATAGGTACTATAGATTATTCACTGACCTGTATTTAAGTGGCTTGGAAAATATTAAGTTTTTACTAAGATCGTGTAACATTGTAAGAGCTAGTCAGTGGCATAACTTGAAGGTAAATTCTGGTAAGACAGGCTATAGTAAACCCTTTAAAAATATTTAAGCACCTCAAATATATTTACCAGTTATTACAGTGAACAGTTGTCTTTATACACAAAATTTGGAATGAATAGAAACAGTAGATACCTATATAAAAATACCTATATAAAAAAAAAACATTGTAATTACGTATAAAAAAAGTGTTATTTATGATTTATTAAATAAAAATGCTGAATTGTTACAAAAAAAAAAAAAAACAATATTATTAATTAAATGTTTTATTAAATCTTTTAAATTAAAGTAGGTAGAAATAAGTTCAATTTTGTTATTTAATTATTTAGAGAATGTGTGTTAAAAAACATATAATATTCATAATATATTATCATCGAGTAAATATAAATAAAATTTAAACTTTTGAATTTAAGAATTTCATCACGTTTTTCATATATATAAAAATTATTTATTGAAAAATGAAGATTTTATTGTCAAAAACATTCAAAACTCCATTTTTCATTAAATATACCAAAAAGTGGTCAATATTATAGCATCTAGACTCTATATGTGTATGTTAAAGCATTAAGTAAATAGTTGATGTACCTACCTATATTTCAAGTCTGGCATTCCTATTTAAATCAATTTGTGGTCATTTTCGGTAGTTTTTCTTTTACTATTAGAAAGCTGTTATTTTTCAGTACCTACTGAAATGCCAATTTGACTGCTCAATAATCCAGACAATTATCTTTCTAAAGTACCTATATCTATCTTATACATGCATAAGTATGTAAGAAAAAATTACATCATAAAACCAATACTACAATTTCTCGTTACCCTCAGTATCTAATTTACACAATACACACATTATATATGGGTAATAAAAATTATATATTGTATTAAGTATATGGGGGGTATTCACTACAGAAAATCTGTGTAACAAAGTGCTAGAATTTCTTGAGAAATTTAAGAACTTCTTAAGGAAATCTCAGAAATTCCGACGAAGTTTTTGGTATATCTCAAGGAAATTCACTCACAAATTACCCTTGGTATTATGTTTTAGATTCTAAGCAGAGCAAAAAAAAACCTATTGGTTTTACAATGATTTTAATTTTTTTGGAAACAACTTTTTGATCAGAAGACTTGGTACAATCATTACACACGTACATACTTTCAAGTAGAAAATTGGACTGGGATGCTACTTTAGAAAGGTCATTTTTCGATTTTCTCAGTAGTTTTTTAATATGTGTAAAGAAAAATTAGAAAAATGCAATTTTGTCGAAATCAAATTTATGTATACTTATTTCTTCGTAATTCCAAAAATAATAGACTTGGAGTTTAGAAATTAACATCGAATATATAACCTCATCCTATGTAAATATTTACACATTTTCAAACAATTTCTTTCAATTTTGTGCTATTTATAGCTATCATAGATTTCGAACTATCTAAGTCTCTATAAAATGGAGAGGCAAGATTTAGATTTAAGCGTTGAGAATTTAACACAATATAAGCCGTACGTTACTTCAATTGTATCCGAGTAATAAGATCTACTTTCTAGTAGAAAGTTGGATTGGGATGGTACTTTGAAGTGGTCATTTTCAATTTTTTAAATAGTTTTTTAATGTGCAGGGAAAAACCACTGAAAAATTTAATTTTTTTTTTTTTTTTAGTCCACTACATTTTGCACATATTTCATAGTAATTCATCTATGAAATTGCTTTTTTTCTAAACCATTTTTGATTTTGAAATAAACAGTAGGGATTTAATTGTGTATTGCGATTCATACTGAAAACCTAACCCCTCTTCTCTCGCATGACATTAAATAGATTCAATTATCAATTCATTATATTAACATACAGTATAAATTAAATGATAAATTATAATATGTAGGTAGGTATGTTGTACAATGAATAAATACACAGGCGGTTTTGTGTATCTACAGTGTACACGCATCAACTTTCTGTTTATGTTCAATACATTATTTACTTACTACATACTGCACACTTTTTTACTTAATACATTATTTTATTGAAAAATTAACGTTGATCATAAATTAATACAAATAATAATTTGAACTAAATTTGATCACAGTAGAGGAAAACAATACCTTTGCTCCTCGAATAAGTATTTGATGGGGCAATTGCTCCCCTCCAGTTTACACATATGGCGCTAGTAATAGGCAATTGCCTTTGACCGGCGTAAAGTGTACACCAATAGTTATACGAATATAGCCATGGTACATACTGTATATTTGGAGTCAAAAGTGACTTCCAACTTTATGTGCTTACAGTGTTACTTGATTTAATTAAAAATATTATTTTATATTATAACTGGTGAAATTTCAGTTACTTTTTAAGCATTTTTCTTCTTTCACTTTTGTTATAATTGGAAATATAACCATTTGTTTTCATCTCTGTTAAATATTAGTTTAAAAGTATATTCGGGTATATTTATTCTAATACATTTTTCAAATAATATTTAATTTCCAATCAAATACAAAAAACAGTACATAAATGTTTTCAGTATTTTAGGTCCTTATGAGTATAACTCAAATCTACCTATGAAAGATATGAGAACTCCCGTGTTTATGTGGCCTGAGCTTCCTCGATGTATCTTATTTTATAACTAGGTGATACTCAATAGGTGTAGATACCACAGCAGCACTTGCCGAGGGGTATATTAGTACAAAGTCGTCTAGAGACCTCCAACATTGTACCATGAAAGTGGTCCATACATATCCTAATGATAGGGTTTGGATCTAGTCTGACTTTGGGTCCACTTTTCACTAGTTTAGTGGTTTTTTGTCCACTATCTTGTACCTTTCTCAATGCCTGCCACCATATTGCAGCTAGGTGACCTATTTCATATGGTCATAGACTCCTTACCTTAAAGGGCATCCATAGATGGAGCTCTCCTCTCTTGTGGTAAATTATTTGATTTTATACTTGGGCTCAGCTGGTCTCAATATTGGAATGTTACCTTTCCTACCACTATTCTAGCTCCCACACTAGCTAGTGGTGATTGATCAATATTTTTATTTATCTATAGTTAATTTTGTAAACGGTATAAAAAAAATGTGTCAACAGAACTGTTTATATACAATTGCATTAAATGAATTGATGTGAAGTACACATAAATAAGACTGGACCGTACCTTAAATGTGATGATTTTAAAATGCTTATAAATTAAAACTAATATATACTTATGACATCCAGTCATATCATGTGCATTTTTAAAAATATTAAGCTAGATTATATTATGAATATTTATATATATATATATTATATATTATTTAATAAATCTATCTATCTACCTATCTAATTATTGATGACATATTTTTATTTGCAGATTGCCATGTATGAAAACCACACAACGAAACATTGTGATAACTACTCGGAGGAAAGAAGTTCACCATTTTTAAATAAAGAGTATTTTAAAATACTTCAGGTTAGTGATATTTATACTTATATTTATACTTACACTCGGTGGCTGCTCGATGGCTTCATATAATAATACACAAATAATTTTGTAAAATACTCTGGAGTAAGATATAATATTGCTGAAGAATATTTTTGATATCTACTAATAAAAATTTATTTTTTACATTTTTGAATAATAAATAAGAAAAACCTACTAATAGTAATTATTACTGTTGGTATGTGAGTTTAAAGCCGGTCTAGATAAATATATAACAACTAAATGCGGGTGACAGGGCATGAATATATAGTACAAGCATATTGTCAAACCCTTGAAATTTTAAAAACGTAATAGTCATTAACTTCGTGGGTTGTACAAATTATTTGTATAATATATATGTTATATTTTATTATAAAAGTCTAAAAAATATTTGAAATTTATTTTCTCTTTCAATTTTTCAACACGATCCGCTATATTACCTTTATCACATTGTTTATTTATGCATATAATTTTATAGACATTTATATTTATAATTTTATTTTCTATTGAACATCATAACTTGAGTACACATTTTTTTTTTTTTTTTGAAGGATGTTTATGTATATATTGTTATAATTTAAAGGCATATACAACCCAAACATTTTATTAAAATTTAATTATTGATTTTTTTGACCTTTTGAGTTGAGTGTATATATATATATATAAATATATATTTATATACATATAAAATAAAATAATAAAAGTTATAATGAAAATAATGAAAAACAAAAATTATTCATTTAGTTACAGCTAATTTTTGAATATAGTTGCGATGTTTAGTGAATGATGTTTAGTAGAATATAAAATTCTACATTTCATACATTAAATTTAATTGTTTGCTGGTTATTTCTATTAATTGCATTATATAAGAAATAATAATGCAGTGAAATTTACATTGAATGGTCACTCAAGGAACCAGAAATAATGATTGCTATTTAGAAATGACTGTTTAGGGAATACTTCGAGTATAACAAAACAAAGCATCTATATCATAGCCCGGACACGATAAGAAGAAGATGGGAATACTTCCAGATTATGCTATATAGTGTGTAGGAGTAAATATATTTTCATGATTCGGTTTTGCAATATTTCCAATTTAGATTTTGTCGTTTCTATTAGATTTTCATAATTTAAACACCATATATTTATTTATTTCTTGAAAACGTCGGGTTTTTATGTTATTTCAAACTTTTACAGTTTCGACTTTTTCAAATAAAACACCAATCAGTAAATTATTTTAAATCTATTACAAATATGAGTACTCACAAGAAATTTGAATAAAGCTATTTTTTGAATATTAAAAAAATTTGATCAAACTCGAGTTCAAGTACTCAACTCGATCCAAGAATTTGTTTCAAAATGTACTCATTAACTTTATTAAATTATGACTTGTGGACCTGTAATATTTATCACGCTAGGTATTTTATAATATCGATAAGATAACAATATAATATGATCTTAATTTAGAGTGCTCGCTATGTAAAGGTATTAAATTTGGTATTAAATTTGGTATTTACATTATTTTTCCAAAAGACTTGATGATACCAAAAAAACTTACCATTACATTGAGGTAACTGTTATTTTTTGTAAGAAATTCTCTTTCTTTCTCTCTCTCTCTATATATATATATGATTAATGGTATAAAAAATGTACATGTTTTTAAATATATTTTTAGACTAAATTTAATAATAATTTAATTTAGAATATTGATATCAGGAGTGGTTGCAATATTATCACATCGCTCTATACAGTCTAGACCTATTATTCTCGACAATAAATTGAAACGGTCTTTTAACTCATATTATATTGATTTCATTGGTGCTGAATACAATCAATTAACCTATTCATTCAACCCTCTTCAATTATGGTCAATTTATATTTATAATTTTTATATTCATTGTTCACAAAAAATCTTTTCTGAAATTTTCAAATTGGTTAAACATTATTCTATTTTAGTAGGTAACTTTAATGGTCATCATTCTGCTTGGGGTTCTTCTTACTCTAACTTTCAAGGCAATATTATTTGTTAAGAAATAGCTCATTACGACCTTTGTGTTCTAAATACTGGTATTCCTACAAGAGTGAACCATCCTTCGTTCTTTGATACGATTGTGGACCTATTCATTTCTTTTAATTTTTTATAGTTCTCTTGATCTGTTCTTACAGACCCTCATGGTAGTGATAATTTTCCTATTTTAATATATCTTTCTAAATTTAAGAGTGAAAACTCGTCCTCTACATGCAGGTTTGAATTATTCAGCAGTCCCCAAAATAATGCGGTATACACGTTACGTATATGACAATAGTCAATAAATATTGACGCAGTGTATGCAAACGTAGCGCTGTTTAAACCTCGGCGAGTATAGATTAAGTTAAATCATAAACTTATTTAGATGAATCCCTCATTATGAAAACCATTTTTCCTTTATCTCTTGTTCGGCCAATTTACTACATTCAATCACTGGAACTTTGTGGGGTTTTCATCCTTCCAGGCTTCTCATTATTTTTAAATTTTATACATTCAAAAGTTGACTATGGTTTATTTTTGTTTTCTTTTGCTCAACTTGCTCATCGTAACAAGCTAAATTCTACGTTAACTTCCTGCATTCTCACTATAATAAATAAATGCTATTCAAATCACTCTTAATATTTGTTTAAAAATTGAGTATGTATGTCTCCCTATGGATTTCAAGTCAACTATTTGTCTTATAAATGTTATTTAAATATTTTTATTTATAAAGTAAACAAAAAAAATTTTTCATTAGAGGGTAGTTTTACTAAATTTTAAATAAAATTAACCAATTGACAGTCATTAACAAACTTTATAAGATAATTGTGTAAAAATTAATTCAGGGGGTGGTTTCTAAATTTTAAGGGATGATGCCTTCACCGGGAAAAGAAAAATTCAATGGTTTTTTGTTTCAGGAATACTCAGGATTATGTATACCAAATTTCAAATTTACATAAATTTTTCGGGCTAAACACCATTTTTTGATCAAATTTGACTGGACTCTTGTATCTTAGGAAGTATAAATAATTTTCGTGAAACTTGTTTCAGAAATTTTTTTGTTTAGGTACTCACTCAATTCTATATTTTTTCATAATCTTAAATTTTCAATCCCCTTTTTCATATTTTTAAAAAAAAATACCAACTTGATTTTCAAATAGCAACCTATAATTTAAAGAATTTAAGATTCTAAAGAATATATTTTTATTAGAAAGAAAATTTTCCGAGTAATAGGCATTCAAATTTAAGACATGATGAAAGAGACTGTAGTATATATTTTTCCACTCTATTGTGTCTTGAATTTTAATGCTTAGTACTCAATATTCATTAGCTTTAAATGATTAAAATGTATACATTTTCATAAAAGTGTATTCTTTAAGAATTTAAAATTTAAATCATAGGTTGTCATTTTATTTTAAAAGTTCATATAGTTAAAACAAGTAAAAGAAGGGGATAAAAATTTAAAAGTGATGATGAAATATATATAGAATTGTGTAAACAAATAATTAAATAAAAATTATTTTGATTTTCTGAGATCATAACATGTGACTATATGTTTAAACAATTATAACAATGTTAAATTATTTAATATGACCTTGTAAACTTTGAATTTTAATATTTCATAAAATAATATTACTAATAATTTAAATAAAAGATTCTGAGAAAATAGAAATGGTATTTGTGTAAAAACCAAAAAATATACATTTTGGTAAACATACAACTTACCACCTATACCAATGTTTAATACATTGAAATGTGTATGACTGAGTAGTTTTTTTTAAATATTTTTGTCACTGCTAATATAATAGTTATTTATAATAATTTATTTCAATGTTAAAATTTATTTAAATTTTAGAATTTTGAAGACGCGACAAAAAACATTAATAATGGAAATTACTATGAAAAAATAATCGACTTATTACAAGCTTGGGAAGAATTGAAGAGTGTATTATCTGTAATCCAATGTACTTCAGTCAATGGAATCCATGTACTCATGCATTATGCTTCAAGGTAATATAATAATACTTTTATTATATTATTATTTGAGTCGTAAATTATAAACAAAATAAAAAAATGATGATATAATATACATGTATATGCTTGTTACATTTAAAATGTTAATTATGCAAGTTGCACACAAATAACATAATGTAACACTCAAATAATATTATAATAAATTTAGCTAAAATATATTTGTTATAAATAATATGTTAGTAAATGTATTCAACTTATGATAATAAATTGAACAGGTATTTTAAATGGTTATAGTATGAAATATATCTTTATCAAAAATAAATTAATAAAGATTTTGTTCAAAATTATAACTAATACACTAATTTTACTTTTATTTATTTATTTATTTATTTATTTGTATGGCTTATAATACAATCAAAGTTAAGATAATTTTATAAATAATGATATACAAGTAATATAAATTAATAATAATAAATAGGATATAATAGTAGTAACACTAACAAAAATAATAATATAATATCAAAAAGTAGTAAATAATAATAGTAATAAATACTAATTACAATGTTATAAATATAATATTAAATTACAAGACCTTGTTTATTGTTTTTAGTATTATTGCATGAATTTCCTTGGTGCCCTGACTAAGCATCCTCACTCCTCACTTGGCATTTCATTATGATCTGGTATATGGTTTGTTCTTCGTTGCCACAGTGACATGCTAGACTATTTTCATTCTTGTAACTCTTTGGTTAGGATCCAAACTAATTTTACTACGACACATTTTTAGAGTGAAACGAGGAATGTATTGATTACAATTAAGTGTTAATTCTATTTATGTATACATTTTCTAAGTAGTTGAAGTCAGAGTTTTTCAAGTATAGTGATTTCTGTTAGCAAATTCATTCTTGTTAGTACCTAGTCTAATTGGTACTTTAAAGAGGTGTTTTTTTTTATTTTTCCTGTAGTTTTTTTAAGCATAAAAACTATTATCATAAAATTGTTTTAAATATTAGTAAATTATAATGCCAGAAACTTGAAATTATTTACTATAGCACTATTTATGTAATTGACATAGTTAAAATATCAAAACATATTGACCACTTCAATATTTTTATATATATTTTTGAATTTTACTATTATTTTTTTTTTCATTCATGAGGTATATATATATATATTGGGTTATATATATATTATTTGGGTAAAAATAATCTAATAGAATTTTCTAGTAAAAATCTTTTTGATAAGAAATTTACTGTAGTTGGTATTATTTAAAGGTAAATTTTTGATTTTCTCAGTAATTATCTTAGATATAAAGGAAAAATACTCTAATATAATTTTAATACATTTGAAAATAATATTACACCAAGCTTTGCTCAAAATTGTTTTATCAGTAAAAAATAATTCATCATTGCTTTAAAATTCAATACAATCATACAAGCAGTGTTTTCACCTCTTATTAACCAATTTTTATTGTAATGTATACACTTTTTGAGGTAAAGAGCTTTTAATGATATAAATTATAAAGATAATAATAAAAGAAAATAATGAAAAATTAATACCTTACCTTGCTCAAAATTGGTTTTTGGAATGCAATGATTTATCATCTATCTTTTATATTAGCTTTTAAATCTGAAATGTAATAATACACTTTCAAGGACCAAAGGGACAATGGACAAAGAAACTTCCATCATCTACATAGGATGACAAATTATCTGAGAATAGTGTTCATATTTCTGAACTGAGCAACAACCATGTTAATGTGTAGTCTACCCATTATAAAACCATTGCAAGAGCATGGACCAAAACAACTGGAAATGCTCAGTTAGGCTAGTGAGAGGATTGTTCATGAAATGTTATAGATAGTACTGGGGTATGGAGGTAAAATTGGATTTTAGCACCTCCAGCATTACCAATTTTTAGTAGTACTACCATATAGCACTACTATACTATCATGATACAATTATGATTTATGTAATTAAATAAAAATAGGCAGCCTTAGGGTGCTAAAATCCAATTTTATCCCTGTACTCCCCTCTACCTATAACATTTTATAACCACCATATCATCTTCGTTTCCAGTCCTGTTAGTAGTCTCTGGCATTGAAAGAAATGAGTTTCGTTCACTAGTAGTAACTATTTGTTTGAGTGTTTTAAGTTGTGTTTTCACCTCTAGATTTCGTATAATATCAGTAAGGAAATACAAAAAGAGCAAAGTTTTGCGATTCAGTATTATGTTCAACGTAGTTAGATCAGTTGCTAATGTTGTGAATAAGATGAAGAATGCGTATATAGAGGAATGTTTAGGTGACAGTACGATTTTCCGTTGGCTTCATGCATTTATTATTGGTCGAAAGTCTGCTGAGTTGTTTTTGCATGCAACTTCTTGTATAGAAAAAGCATCAACACAATAGTTGTGGTTATATATTTGTGAAGAAAATCATACTGTTATCTAAATATTCTTATCTTTAACTTTTTATCTCGTTCACAGTATCAGTAGCTAATAAACTGCGTTGAACATAAAAACAATAAGCCTTATATGAATGAATGTGTTAATACATTTGTGCCGTTTTTGCTCGCGGTTAAACATTTTACCAATTTTTGACAATGAGATGTTCATTCACAATTTTACTTAAAAAAAATGATTAACAATTATAATAAAATATATCATAATAGTAATAAAAATTGGTTTTCAAATGTTGTTTTTTTTTATGTTTGCATATTGCTATAAAAATGCTCCCCAATCATTACATAGGTAAATGGTCACATAATGATAGTAAACGTGTTAATAATTATTGCACTGATCATTCTCGTTCTATTATACATGCATGATAATGGGAAAGTGCAACAGCCAATATTTCCTCATTTACATGATTACACCAACATTACAGTAACTCTAATGATAGTAACTATTACTGTGTAGCCACAGCTTTATCCATTTTTCAGTAAGAAAATTGGATTAAAAAAGTAATTTTCAATTTTACCTATAGTTTTAATTTATTAATGAGTAAAAATGACATAAATGACATAAAAACGGTAAAAACATGATTTCGACAAAATCTACCTGTAATTTTTTTGTATTTCTGTAAATAATAATACTAAACTTGGAATTGTCACTGAAATTGTATATACATTCAAAACTAACATTAAACGTTTTTTGAAAATATTTTCCCTCTTTTAGACTTTATGGAAATTTAAAATTTGAATTTATTTAAGTCATAAAAAGGTTATTTTTAGGTTTGAAGATATGATAATTGAATACAAGGTTGGTCGTACTTTATTCTATCTTCAAAAACCTTGAAAATCATTTGTTACAATTCTTTTTTTTGATGGCTATAAATGATTTTTGACAAAAATTTAATTATTTTGGTATAAAATGATGATTCAAGTGAAAAATGGACGTAATATATTAGATTACATATTAGATAATATATTGAATGTTTAATTGATAGTAGGTACATACAATAGAAATATTCTTATCAGATACGTAGTTATTTTACATACAGTTTGTTTCATTCAGAATTATTTTATCAGAAGAAATAATTTATCATTGCTTTCAATACATCTACTAAAAATCTACCCCTTACCAACTTGATTTATTGTCCTACAGTTGTAAAATTACTGGGGAAGTCAAAAATTATTTCTTTAAAATGCCACCTACTTCTTTTTACTACTGGAAATTGGATATGCATAAAACACTCAAAATACTTATTTTACTTGAAAAATTGAGCACAAACATTATAAAAAAAAATGCATAATCTCAGAATTTAAAATCTGGAGTTTTCCTGTTTTACCTAGAATTTTTTTGTATTGGTTTTAAAATGTTTTTTTTTTTATGCTTGTATACATTTTTTTAGGTTAAAGGAGTTATTTTTTTGATAGTAAATTGGTTCTAGTTGGTACTTTAGAACGTTCATTATTTAATGATCCAGCTAGTTTTCTTAAGTGTATATATTAAACATTGCTCAGAATTATTTTTTAAAATGCAATGGTTAATATTTGATTTAAAATTTCAAATAATAATATAACCTGTCCAGTTCATCTGCGCCTTTGCGACTGTTTAATATTTAAATTTGTAGGGTTTATTAAAATTGTGGAACCACAGATATGTTGCCTATATACTTTTTTTTTTGGCAAAATATTGATTACCCAATAATATCTATGATAATATAAAAGTTGCATATTGTAGATATCGTGCATTGTTCAATTAATTTTTTTGAACCCTTGATCTGGTCAAACGTGTGACATCACCGATGGCACAGATGAACTGGATGGGTTATACTATATTATCCTGTCAAGGGGACCGGAGAAACAATGGGCCGATTTCTACCATCTTTTATACTACTTTTTTTTCAAATAAATATATAATACATATCTACTTGATTTTTATCAAACTTCATTTAATTTATTCAAGTATGATAAAATGCATGTATTCTTATATATATATTGACAAATATTTATCTACATTAAGGATAAAAAAATATAATTCCTATATAGTATTTTGGTTCATTAGGTTAATCTAAAAGTGCTTCTCCATAGTAGGAATTTGTAGAAAAAAATTACCTTGAATTTCCATCTCTACAAAATGGTTATTGAAAACAATTCATTTGTTATAATTGCATACATCTAATAATTATTTAGTTATATAATATTATATTTATTACTGAATAATATCATTGAAGCTTACTTATCATTAAAATAATTTGTATCATAATAAGCTTGCAACTTTTAGCAACAAGTTGCTAAAATTATAGACTATTATTCTTTTGGATTATATTGTTAGTATGTCATAGATAAATTAATTATATAATTATTGAATATAATAATTTCAATCAATATTTATAGAAGTATATAATTTATTATATAAATAATTATTATATCAAATTATATTTTTTTATTTTCAGTGATTCAGCTTTAATCATTTTGAGCCCTACATGGAAATATGTTGATAAAAATATTAAAAACGACCTTACTGACGTGTTAAATAGTATCCTAATCAAGTTGAAAAAGGTGAATAGTAACACGAGTTCAATTAAAATTTGTAATTTTTTGTTATCGTTAATTAATAATCCATGGGATCATCATTTTTTGTCAAAAATACTGAAGGGACAAGCATCTTATGATGAAGGTAATAATTTATAGTATAAAAATAATTACATTTCAAGAAACAATTGCACTAACACAATACATTTCATGTATATTTGTTTTAGTTATCAACTTTATACAATTTGAAAGCAGTAATATATATGCTATGCGCTTAAGAATTCTTTGTCTGAACAAATCTGAACCTGAAGTATTAATACTATCATCTATGGCAGTGAATATATACAACCGTCATATAACAAATAAACAATATTTTGAAGAACGTGATTATGAATTTATGAGAGATGTCTATTATGCATCTCTTGTATATTTCAAGAAAAAACCAGAAGTCTTAAATCATGTAAGTATTATTCATAAGTAATATTTGTAAACCTAATTGGTAATATTTTATTTTCATTTGTAGTTAGCGGAATATTCTCCACATGATACTAACGTTCTATTGAAGAGTTACATTTATAAGATTCAAGATCTTTCACGGTTACCAATAGAAATTCGACCACCAATTATCAAATGTTTAGTGTCCGCTACTGAAATGGTTTCATGTACATTGGTCGCTAAATCTATAACAAATTCTTACATTTTTAATGATTATTCTTATATTCTGAAGTCTTGGAGTAATCTAATTATTACGTTGATGCAATCTGATTTGATATTCTCCATGCGTGATTTACGTTTAATAGAAATGATTTATAAGTTTGTCGAGTTGGCACCAACAGCTGGTCATATATATAAGATATGTGATATTCTTAATGAAGAAGTAAGTGAATACATTTTAGTAATACCCATTAATAAACCCACCCAGTTCCTCTAAGCTTCTTCTGGTGACAGTTATATTATTAAATTTGTAAAGGTGCATTTACATAGTGAAAGTAAACCTATTTTTTTGTTTATAATTTGAGTACTTGTGGATTTTTCTAATAATAAATTGAAGACTCAATTCCACAAAAATATTTACTTTATTTTGGTAAATACGTATTTCAGCAACAAAGTTAGTCATGGCAATCACTGTTGTGGTTTAAATCATTCGATAGTAGCTGTTATGATTAACTCTAGCCAAGCTAAATAGTACTGTCATAAAAGCTACTATTACATAACAATAGCAACTGCTGTGACTATGACTCTTGAGATTTATCATCACAATGTAAATGCACCTTAAGGACTATTAGAACTGTGGAATCTCGGGTTATGTTTTTATTGTCAACTATTTGGAATACTCCCGGCACTAATTACCGAATAATACCCATTATAAGATGAAAGTCA
Organism: Pemphigus obesinymphae; assembly: GCA_025469235.1. NCBI lineage: Eukaryota > Metazoa > Arthropoda > Insecta > Hemiptera > Aphididae > Pemphigus > Pemphigus obesinymphae. The sequence continues at coordinate 23,805 of JAIPRL010000886.1, forward strand.
TACATTGTAGGTATATCACATTGGTCTAGTGTCCTTAATACTATGTGCAAATATTTATAAAATAATTATATACAAATTGTGCACCTTTTCTTTCCTATAAATTTTCAAACCGTAAAAGTTTTATAAATTTAAGTATTATTTTTTATTTACTATATTTTTTGTGGTGGGTTTTAATATAGCAGTTTATATTCATATTATTTACCTATTACTTTTTATATTGCTAATATAAAGTATTGAAGAATAAAAAAATACAATCAGGTGATAGAAATCATTATAGTACGGCCAGCGAAAAGTGAACCGCGATTGTCATTCTCCAGATGACCGTTTTTCGTCAGGGCTTCCACGATTGTTTCCCGCGTAAATTACTTTCAAACAAATTTGATAATAATTTTACTGTCTGTTGACGATAACAAAGAACGATCATTATCAACATCGTTTAAAATTTATTTGCGTCTGATTTACGCTGTTAATGTGTTCATTATGAATTGTTCTACACTTATACCGTATGCGGTAATTTTTTAGTTTTAAATCAACGAACTATTGTTGTCTATAAATTATCCTATAAGCTTGCCGATTTATATGGAAAATCATATTATTGCCATGTACTCGTCTGAAGTAAAAGTAAGTAATATAATTATGTCATGAACAGCAGGAAACATACCTGAATGCATTATACTTCTTTTTCTGTGGGAAGGAATGCCAAAGGGACAATAAAAATGAGTTCATAAAATGGTAGAATACAATGTAGGTATACGCATGTAAACATCGGTTAATTTTTAAAAAGCCCGCCACCTGTTCCTAATGGTCTCAAACGGAGAACCCCTGATTACGATAAAATTGTCC
>JAIPRL010000886.1:24747-98088 GCA_025469235.1 Pemphigus obesinymphae
CGCATGTAAACATCGGTTAATTTTTAAAAAGCCCGCCACCTGTTCCTAATGGTCTCAAACGGAGAACCCCTGATTACGATAAAATTGTCCATCTGGAGCATGACAATCGCGGCTCACTTTTCGCTGGTCGTACTATAACAATATTTTCATGTATTTTAAAAAAGATATACTTAAACTTCAAGTTAAAATTTGTTTTAAGAAAATGTTATGCTTAACTATACTAGCTGTTGTTAATGATTTAAGTATGTATGGTTTAATAAAAAATATATCTCAATGTAGAATATCTCATGGAACTTTAATTTTGGTATGTTCTGAATGCATTCATCTTTATAATATTTATATATAAACACAGAAAATATAGAAATATAATTATCTTCTTAAAAGTTTTAAAATACCTACAGAAATATAAAGTTAACTTTTTTCATTTAAATTGCCTAAATAGTTGAAATATATATTACATTTTTTATTACTATGGGTATGATGTTCAACGCTGTACCATAAAATTAATCTATAATTGTACCAATTTAGAAATCAAATATTATATTTTATTCCATTTTTGTTTAACATTATGGATTTACTTTGATATTATACCATTTTGCATAAATAAAATTTTCAACAAAAATAAAATGTATTTGAATACCTATTAAATATGAATTAACAATGTAATTTTCATTTATATGAACTTGATTTCATATTTATCTTATTTTTGAAATCTATACACCTACAGGCTACAACAATTAAAAGTACCAACGCAAACAATAAATATTAAATAACTTAAAGCATAATAATAATGAAATCAATACATAAGTTTTCTGAAAATTAATGGAAAAAATAAATGTATTTAAATTAATTATAATACAAATTCATATTTAATAAAAATTAATAAATATATATATGTATATTATATATGTATCCGTAGCACATTTAGAAAGAGCCTTGTAAAGTTGGAGGTGACCAGTTATCATCACGCTACCTCAGCATAGTTAAACCATACTACGTTGGCATACAGAGTGCTAAAATTTATTGACCATTGTAATATACTTATATGGTGTATCACATTATTTCAGATAACCATGTATAATTTAAACCTGCACATAGCGAACGAGTTCTTGTCTGCTGCTTATGCTCTTTCTTAACGTGCACGGATTATATAAGTAATGAGTAAATTTAAATGTTCTTATGGTATTTAAAAAATAAGTTGGATTAATAAAAAATTTTTTAAGGTTTCTTACTTAAGTATACACATAACCCACTATAATGAATTATAGTATACAAATTTTAATAAACAAAGATAAATATTTGTTTGTTATTATATAATAATAAAAATAACCTAACCATAAAGTTCAATTAAAATTACAGAAAAATGTATTTTAATTTTAATAATTATTTAAAATTCAACTCTTACTCTACTACCTACCAATAACTTTTCCCATTAAGTTGGTCTTTCCATTTTCAATAATGTCCATGTTTTTAATTATTATTATAATATAACATATTCATAATAACTAAAGCTATGAATGATGAAAATTACATTTTCATAACACTAAATTAAATACACACAAAAATGTACTAAAATATTATATTTATAAATTACAAATTTAAATATATTAATTAAATTAAATTTTTGTGGTAAATATTTTTAATACAATCAAAATAGTATAACATTTTTTTATAAACATATAAATCATCAATTAAATTTATTTTTAAACAATATACATATACAATGATTGGTACGCTAATACCATTTGGTATTATCACCAAAACTAATGTATTGAAACTTATATGTGTAGCTACTGGTGTTGGTCTTAAAATAAAAAAGAAGTATAAAAGAGGAAAGTAAATTAATTAAACAAGCCAGGGTTCCTCTTTTAAAACTCCAGGTAATAAAATGGCAGAAAAAACTGGCGATTTTTACAGATGTGTAATACATAAAACTGTTTATGATATGATGACAATAAGTAATGTGTTCCAACAATAATGTATTCGCTATATTATAATTCTCAAAATCTAATATAAAAGCAGTGAGTTTACCCTTAGTATTTTACTTGGAGAAATTAAATTTAAATTTAAAATAATCAAATTATATGATGATTAAAAATTCAAATATAAGGGATTAATTATTTACAAACAATTAAAAGTATAGGGAAGAAAAGACACTTTGTATATGCAGACGAGATTTCATACTATATTTGCATACGGTATCAAAATTATGGACTGATAGTAATATTGGCAAACAGCATTAAAGGTAATGTCTCGTAATACATAGTGGATCTAATATTGTTACTGAATTCATCCTAAATGCATTAACCATATGGTGTTCGTTTGTTTCCACTGGATATTACTATATGTATAATTATATATATATATATATATATTAGAGTGTCCCTAATTTTTGAATTTTAGATTTCTCACCCTCTTATTTTGTTCGTTATTATAATAAAGTAATTTGAGTGAAATTTGGTTATAATTACTCACCCCCTTCAGGTGTGGATTGAAAAATGGTCAAACCTGATAGTTTTTGTTTATTTCGAATTTAATGCAATATATATGTAGCACTTAAAAATGTATAGAATCTTAATCTTAGGCCCAAATATTGTCTATAAAAAAACATTCTTATATAACATTTTTCCTAAATTCATTATTTTCCAAAAAAATAATAAATAATAAAATTTTTTGGAAAAATTTGTTTTTTTAGGTTTTTTTTAACGAGTGATGTTATGATAACAAACATATATAAAGTCCAAATTAATTAAATTGTCTATAAATTGTATTCTATAAATATTTTTACATGTATACTTTTTTAAGAATTATATATTTAAATATACAAAATATTAATTATTTAATGAAAATTAACTAGATATACAATATATTTTTAAATACCTATCGATATATTATATGAAATAAAATAATGGTTCAACAGAATGATTTAAAAATATGAAAATTAGGTACATATTACGTTTAAATATAACTTTATTAATTATATATGAATTAATGTCTTCTTTTTACAATTAGGATAATTTGTTTTGTAATCATTTAAAACTTGTAACAAAAACTGTTTTTGTCTTTCGTCAATATGCTATTGTATTCATGACAAAATAGATAGGTATGTCAGCAATAATACGAATTTTAGTCCGATATGCGCATCCCCACTTTTCCCCATGTATTAGGTTCTCCGCTTTTCATTCAATTCTGTGATGATAGCTTGGAAATGTATGCTTGATATATGTAACCAATGAGAGGCGGAGAACTTAATACACGGTAAAAAGTGGGGATAATTCACAGAGATGTGCGTATCACAATGTTGTTGACATACCTATCTATTTTGTTATGATTGTACTCCTGTATTAACTTGAGGCCTCTCTCTACAACATCATTTATAACTGATAACTGATAAAATTCTAATTCCTTTTTGATAGTCTTCTCATTCTTTCCAACAATCGGGGTAGAAATTTAAGAAGTCAGTTGATATTTTAAATCTTGAAAATAATGTAAGTGTTTCTGGTGACACAAATTCATATAAATTTTTCTTTAGAAATATTTTTATATCTTCTACGCAATAACAATTTTTTATTAGTGTGTCATCAATATCCTGTGATGATTTAATTGCTTCTACCATTTTAATTTTAATTTCAGTCGACACACGGGAATCAAAAAATGATAATGCAATATTTTTAGTTGTAAGATACCATAAATGACCACAAAATTTATGAACAGCCGTATTAGAAATAATAGTATCTGGGTATTTGATTAATTTTTTTAAAATATTATAAAGGCGATTCGATTGCAACAGGACATTCGAACCAAGCTTTTACATACACGTTCACTAAAAAAAATGCTTATATCTCTAAATGCATTCTCTACTCGAACATTAAATTTAAATTGCTTTCGGAGCATATATATTTTTAATGAATATATTGCTTTCGACATCCATCTGGCATGATGATAAGCACCAGGATAACGAAAGGATATACCATTGGGTGGTTTTTCACCCAGAAATATAATAGTCAACTCTAATAGTTGTAATCATCTCTACATTGTTTTTTATTTAAATTTTGTAAACAGAAATTTAAAATTTCAGATTTATTTACTCCAACAGTAGATTTTATAAATTCATCATTTACTCCTATCTCAAATTTTTTTGAATAAATTTTGGGCCAAACCCGTTGGAATTTTTTAAAAATAATAACATCTGGGCCAATTGTATTTAATTTTAATTTCACTTTAAACACACTTTTTAACACCAATTCAAAAATATATCGCCTACAAGGTAATTATAAAAGATTTCGTCCTATCAGTTGTTCCAATTAAATACAAGCACCATGTAACTGACCTGTGTTGATGCTGTTGTATCACAACATAAGGCTTGTATTTTATTTGTTACACCCTAATCATTTATAATATTAAATATTGCATTTGCTTGTTGTTCGTCAGTACCACATTCAAGCTTTGGTACGCCAAGTAATTGCGTTATTTCCTCAAACGATACAAGTACTGGTAATCGGTCTACATTTGATTTTCCATATGTTATATCTGGAAGAAGTTTACCATCCCAATGTAAAACAATAGACTCATTTTCCAACAAATTAAATTTTTTTTTAAGTTCCATTGAATTTTTTTCTCGAAGCCTTATTTGAGTACTTTGAATTGTTGATCTGTTTATTATTAATTTAGAAACATCATTACCTAGAGTTTCGGCAGATGATAGTATTATGTGAACAGCATCGCGATCACTGATCTTACATTTATCTAATGCAGCAAAAAGTTTAGGAGTCTAAAATTCTCTAGATCCTCTTTTTCTCTTACTACGTGATGAATCTGGTATAACTTTTTCTTCTTCCAAATCTACAACCTCTTCTTCAGTTGAACTGTCATCACTAGTCAAGTATATTTTTGCGGTTTCATCTAAAAGAATTATATATATATATTTTTTTAAATTATAATATTTTTCCAAATTAATTTATAAAAAAAATATATAAAAATGAGTATTATAATTTAATCTTTGTAATATATCTGTATATCTCTGTATTATACAATATACATCATTTAATGTGCCAAGTGTAAACTTTAAATGTATCAAAATTACTTCCTTAATTGTTCTAATTCCATATTCAAATTTTTCAAATTGTAAATATAAAACGGTTGATCTGATACAATTGTGACAAATAAAATTTTTTTTTTTGAAAATATAATTTTATATTTTTTATTAGTTTATTGTAAAATCACTCCTTCAGCAGATATCTTTAGGTAAATATCCAAAAAAAACCTAAAAATAATTTATATATATTATTTATTTTTTTGGAAAATAATAAATTTAGGAGAAATGTTTTAAGAATGTTTTTATAGATAGTATTTAAGTCTATGATTAAGGCTCAATACATTTTTATCCTAAGTGCTAATATATTGCATTAAATTAAAAAAAAAAAACTACCCGATTTGACCATTTTTCAACCCTTTTACGGTACCTGAAGAGGGTGAGTAATTATAACCAAATTACTTTATTATAGTAACAAACAAAATGAATGGGTGAGAAATCTAAAATATTAATATATTTTTTTCTTCTCCTATAACAAAGGGCCACCCTAATATGATTATACTTCACGCTAGGAAAGAATGCAACCGGAAGTCAACCAAATGACGTTCAGTCTGCACAGGTGTGATCTAAAAAGAAATTCGAGCGCTGCGCTAAAGACGATCGTAAAGCGATTGTATTTCTTGCACTATTTATATTATGTTTGGCTGCCTTTATACGCCTATCTGTTGCTTTGACATACCTTTTCGGTGCTCATTTTTCTGTTTTTATTGATTTATAGTTATTATATTATAATATTGATATGCATGTTGTGCAAAAGAGTAGTTCGATATACTTATGTTATTATTATTATTATGTACAATAGTTACCATACACTGTGTGTGCGGGTCATAGTCGGACAAAGGTAATAGTGTATTTACTGAACTTACAATGTATACGGTAACTGGTGATCGTTTGGAGTGTGAAAATTGGCCTCACGTCAATTGAAAAAATCATTTAGTTGTGCTGAGCGGTTGCATTCTCTCCTAGCGCGAAGTATAGAAAAGAAGCTGATTCCTAATTTATAAGTCTACCCTGGTATTAGATAATGCAAGTTACCATTATAGCATGGATGAGAGAGCGCTGAAATCCAACTGTAAATAATTACATTCTATATTATGTTGTTAAAATGTTAAAACCGTTTTTGTACAATGAATATGACCAAAACATCTTAGGTATATTTTTAGTGATTTGATTAGACAGCATCATGGTTATGATGTTCTTATATTACCTCTATATCATTCAGATCACAATTCTATTGTCAATATTTAGTACATAACAAAGGTAATAGTTTGTCTTTCACAATACAACTTTTAAAATAGATGACATTGAAAATTCAGCAAGAAACTCATTTGACATAGTGGGGAAGAATGATTAGAAACCAGTATGTGATAATATTAAAAATGAAATAGTTTACCGTGAAAAAGAAACCGTTTTTAAATCTAAACAAGACGCATGCATTTTTGGAGTTAGAACAAAATTAAGATTATAGATTCTCCAACAGATAGTAATATGAGTCTAATTAAATTGTATATATTTATTCATCTTAGCAAAATCCATAATTCTATGTACATCCATCTTTAATAATTAGTGTATACATGTGTAAATCTTGTATATAAAATACTAACGCCAAAACTGTTTTTTCTATGAATAACACTACTATTTATTATTTAATTACCCGGTCCGTTTCCACAACTGTTTGGGTATTTTTTTATTTTTACTGTTTTCAAACTATTCTCTGGTGGTTTTGAGATTTTACATTTTTTTGTTTTTCTGTGCTTTCATCTTTTTTCCAAGTTTATGACACTGGGAAGAAAAAACGCGTTTCCCAACTTACCGACTTTCTATTATCACTCAACATAATATTTTTTAAATTAATTAATTAAGAATATTATTTTCGATAAAATACATAAACTGAGGTATATACAAATATCACTCAAAAGTAATTCGACCAATGAGGTGTTGTATTTAATAATAAGTTACACTTAAAAGATGTTGCACTCAAACTGAGTTACAAATTTAAGGTTTTCCACTCAAAAGGTGTTACTTACTAACTTAAAAGTAGTGTGACTTAAATTTATTTTCACTTACAAGAAGTTGCACTCAAGCTAATAGAAGTATATATATTGTATATAGGTATTATAATATTTATTTTGAATGAAAGCAGTAAACACTAGTTCTTAATTAATTATTAAAAAATATTGATAATATAATATAATTTGTTAGTTACACCAATATTCAATTTAATAATTTTTAATCCCTTATCTGGTCAAACATGTGAGGTCACCTAGGGGCTTAAATGAATTGGACTGGTTGTGTAAACTTGTAAAATCATTGGTATATCTTAATTATTTTAATAAATTATTAATATCTTAGTTTTTATTATGATATATTTTTGGTTAGGACAAACAAAATAAATGTTTGCATGTATACCTATTTAATTCACTTTATAATTTTCATTTAAAGAGAATGGCAGCAGCTATTTATTTATGAAAAGTTATGTAATTTATGTAAACAGTTTTGAACTCAAATGCTACATACAAAAGCTTATGTTTAGCTAACATTGCTCCTACTTCTTTGAGACTATTCCTGTAGTGTAGCAGAAAATTTGATTTTTTCAATTGATGACAAAAAAAAAAAATGTTCAATCATAAAGCTAAAAAAAATAGTTCATGGAGGAGTTATAACCTATAAAATCTCCCTGGCTCACGACTACTATGCCTACCCTATATGCTGTCCAATGAGAGTTGCAACAGCAAGGAAAAGTTGGTTAAAACAATCAAAGGCTGTTAAAAATTCCATCGTTCAAAATAATTTCTTAGATAATTAATGTAAAATATTCACAGTTGTTACAAATTTAAATTTAATATGTATTACTTATCGTTTTAAAAATTCAAAAATAGGTAATTTTGAATGTTTATTAAATGATCCAAAATGTGGATGTTCTTTTGTAAAGTTGCCATGTATTTTCTCACTAGTTACTTATCCACTCACAATGGAATTAATGGCTCATTAGTTAAAAGTTGCTTTTATATGTAGCATTTTAATGCAAAACTAAATAATATCATTTGACCTTAATAAATAGTTACTACCTTTTCATTTACCAATTAGTGATAAATTGGAATCCAATATATATAATTTATTATATTTTATACATAATATATTAATTGTGTTTTATAAATAATTTTTGTTTACAGTTTAATTCAAAATTGCCTCAATCAACGTTAATTCATGTTTATACTAAAGCTTTATGTGTCAATATAAATGAAAAAGAAAAATGTAAACTGATAAGTGATTCCGCTGGATCACTTGACGCATTAAAAAAGCTAGTCCAAGGTTATTTGAAGTTGGCTAATCATCTTAAAGATATATTCAGTGTATGTCGAGAATGTATTTTAACAGCATATTCTTTAATGCCTTCGAGTGATTTATTGACCAGAATAGAACAATTAGCCATCAAAAATGATAAACTGTCGTCAACTGATGTTGCCGAAAATGTCTGTAATGAACACACTGAAGTTTCTACTTTGAGCGTTAAACTTATTAATTCTGATAAACGTGGCCGTAAACCTAAATTTAAAGCTTGTAAGTCTGATCAAAAACCATATAAAAATAGTTATACCAAAATACATTATGACCTCAGTAATTTACCATATCCATTGTCATCAAATGAGATAGATGATCTAATTGCAGTTTTAAAATATCCTCGTTTCACAAAATTTAACTGGGACATTGATTGGGCAAAAGTTAAAATAATATGCAAACAATATTTAGAAAATTTGGATATAGTAATTAATCGAAATATGTTGAAACCATCTGATTTGCAATACCTTAATATGGATATAGAAGAATATAATAATTGGCGAGAGTGTGAAATTAGAAAAATAACCAATGATAAAGGTTATTTTAGCAGTGAACAAAGTGACGAGTCCACATTCTCAGCTGCTTCGTCAGGGGAAATTTTATGCTATTCTGAAAAACACTCAAAAATTAGTTCACGAAAACGAAAAGTTGTACGTAAACGAAAACAAAAGAAGGGTGGTGATTCACAAAAATCTGTGAAACGAAAGAAAACTTCACACACAAAATCACCAAACGTTGAAGGTTTAATAGAACCAGAACCAGTTGAATCTAATATAAAACTAGTTAATAAAAGAATAGAACAAAATGAATGTCAAGTAGAACAAAAAAAAGACTTACCAAAACGGCGATGTTTAAGATCTCAAAAGAAGAGTGCGAAAAATAAAGTCTCAATTGTTGATCGTTGGTTATTAAATGAACCACAACTCGAAGTTGAGAATAATGAAGTTGAAGAAGATGATTCTGTGTCAAATGTAAATCTAAATGCCCAAAATGTAAAATTAAATAAAAAATCAAAACAACAAAGAATGCGAAGAAATAAAAGGACAATCAACAAAAATCAGCATAACGACTATGATTATTCATGGTATAAAAAGAAACAAAAATCAAATGAAAGTAATAATTCATCGATTAGAGATGAATTTGTAAGTGATACTAATAATGAATTAAATAACAAAAAACAAATCAAAAAACCATCTAAAACATTGCATTTAAAAAATAATACAGATTTTGAACTTCCACATTCCAGTCAGGAACATTTAAATATGTTATCAGCACGAATACCACAACTTAATTCATTACAGTTTTTAAGGCCAGTAAATACTGATCAAATTATTAATGTAGTACAGATTCAAACTACTTCAAATACTTTAACAAATGTAACTCAAACACAGACAGAACATGTTGCAAACAATCATTCAAATGATGGGATCGAGAAAAAAAGTAATGATAATCAATCTAATACTCATTCATTAGATAATTTTGTTTCTGTATATCAATCAAACACATTAAATAACAGTATCAATTCTATTCAGAATTCTGGAAGCCACCAAGGAGAATGTAGTTTCACTGGTTTCACGACTGATTCAATTACAAATGTTCATAATATTGGTCAGCAAGAAATTGGTAAGCCCATAGAAACACATGATCGAAATCAAATTAACTTAGATCATCGACGTTGGAATGATATTCATTTACAGAATTCTAGCGAGCGACTACAATCTACAATTGAAAACACTGTTCATTTGTCATCAAATGTGATCGTTCGAACTTCTGATATTAATCCAAATAATATAACTCAAACTTCTGGACAAATAACTAATATAGTAAAAAAACCTTATTGTATTAAAACTCGTGATCGATTTGTTGATTTATCATTACCAGGATCAATTTCTTCTATATCAACTAATAGTAATCGTTCTACAAATATTTCACAAGTAATTAGCTCAAATAAATCTAATTTTGATTCAAAATGTCAACAAAGTTCTCCTGTTCAAACATCAGTAGGCTCACAAGTAAATTTTAACAATGAAAAATCTGAAAGTATACAAAATATGATATCTCAAAATAATCTACCATCTAAAAAATGTACCAACATTAATGAAAACTCAAATTCAACCAATGTATCTATATTAAATGATCAAATAAGTACCACAAATAGTAAAATTAGTACTACCTCAATTACGAATACTACTTCATTTATAAAACAAAACAATTCATTTGATAATTTAAAATCAAATGTATCCAATGTAAATCCGATTTCAAGTATACAGACTCAAACATGTATTGGTTTACGACCATCCAAAGAAATTTCTAATCCCAACACTTCAGTGATATCATTGATGATCACTTCTACACAAAGTCAAGTTATAAAGCCTAATGTGCATAACTCATTATACACATCTTCACAAAGTCAAAGAGTGCAACTTTCTGATTCTCAAATAAATCGATCTGATGAACAAAAAAAGATTGACAATCTTAAACTAATAAGCCAAACATTTACTGCTACATCAGAAGCAATTAAATTTGTTACTAGTAATACAGAATCACAGCGTCTTATTCAAAGTACAGAAAAGAACAATACATCGAACCTTGCTATTTTTCAAAATACTATAGATGGTATATCTAATATAAGTCAAGAAAATGATTTAAGTTCTAAATCATTAAATAGAGGACGTGGAAATATGAGAACTTATGAAAGTAAAACTAGAGCATTGAAACAAGCTAATATGTCTGACATGTTCGTATTTGAGAAAGGAACATTGTATGCAGTTCAAGATGATGTTAATCAAATGGAATCTACTAAATCAGTTATATCTTCAAAAAATAATACTGTAACTAATGTAAGAGTGCAAAATAAGCAAGCTGAATCTGTAGAAAAGCCAAAACTTTCTCCAACTGCATCACCAAATATCACAATTACAGGTTCAATGTTGCCAAGATTCCAGCAAGTTTTTGGTAAAACAAAATTTCCCAGTTCAACTGTTGTTAATGATGTTTCATCAATTTGTTCTACTAGTGTGGCAAATAATTCTTTAAATCCTGGGTCAGTTGTTAATCGGACTAATATATCAACTTCACGAGTGTATTCATCTTCAAAAGGTGTACAGACAAACCATGATATAGGCTCAATCAACTCAAATACTTTAAATTGCATATCATCAAAAGTTGCAGAAAATAAGTCTTTACTTAACTCCAGTATGTCAAAAGCTAGTAGTGTTATGGCAATAGGAAATAATAAGAATAATGTTATAATGACTTGTAAAACTGTTTCTTCTATGAAAAATATACCCCAAGTTTCTGCATCATCTACTCATCAACTCACTACTAATATTGATAAAAACATTGGTAAAAAAGAATTGACCAGTATGCCTATTTCTAAAGTTCCAACAACATTTACTACTGTTTGTAATAATTCATCAATAGCATCATCTAGTTCAAATGTAATTTATACAATTCCTATACAAAGTGATTCAAAATCTAATAGTATTATAGAAAAACATTTATCAGGTGTAACACAAGTACAGAAACAACTTAAAGTGTCACCATCAATAATTCAATCTGTGTTACGTAAACATCCTACTTGGCAAAATAATTCTTTTCGGCAAGGCAAACAAAGTACTGAAGTGCAGACGTCTTCAACATTAATTGCATCAAATATTGTTAAAACTACTATTGAGTCTTCGAATAATAAGGTATTAGTAAATATTAACAAACCGAATGTTACTGAACAAAATGTTAGCTCATCTATGATGGAACAAGTGAGAGAATTTGAATCGGTATTAGAAGAAGTTAGAAAAACTTCATTGATGAATGAGATGAGCACAGCTAACATGTTACCACAAATAAACCATGAAATAATTCAAATTCATTCTCCTACAGAAAATGTGGATTTACTTAATACAGATAATGATCAAACACTATTTCCTTTAAATAAAAAATTAAATGTAAATAATGAAAGAGAACGCTGTTCATTTTCATTTTTGAATCAAACACTGTCAAATAATTTAGCAAGTGAAGATAAAGAATCAGTAACAGCACCAACAGCAGTTATTTCAGTTCGCAGTTCTACACCTACACCACAAGCAACATCACCTAATAATGTATTGGTAAATCCAGTTGATGGATCAACACAGTGTTCTAAACAAATTGTAAATAAAGCAAAACCTGTTATTAAAACTCCAGCAAGTTCTCCATCAACTTCAGCTGTTAAAGTTCCTGTTTTACAAAAACCCTTGCCAAAGTTACAAGAAGACGAACAAACAACTCAGAGAATATATGCTATACTTGATAAATATGCTGAACAACTTCGCAATTCTCCTGAATTAAAAAATAAACCTGCACCAAGACGTAGAACAAACCCGCCAACTAATCCAAGCTTGAATGCTAAACGTAAAAAATCTAATCAATTAAATTTAAAAACTTGTTCTCAACAAACTTCTTGCTCATCCTCTGGTATGGAAATGAGTCCTACTTCTGATATGCACGCTATTGACAGTGAGGATAGTTCTAATGCTGTTAGTCATTTTTCACATATTATTAACTCTCCTTCTAGAAATTCAGACGAACTTAATACAGCAACAGTGATTTCAGATACTCCTTTAAATGAAAATGCATTAATTAACGTTAATGATGTTATTAAAAAAATAAATGTTGACACCGAAATTAAATCCAAAGTATCTCAAACTACGCAGATTGTTGTAAGTGGAACTTCTGGATCTTTTTTATCTATACCAGAAGGCAGTGCAGGAAATGTTAGACTTCTTGTTGCAGCCGGAAAAAATCAAAAAATGTACAGACTACATTGTCCTGTTGCTGGACAAGGTCCTGTACTTTTTCATCAGATCACAACTAAAGATTCTTGCACAAACGATGTTAAAATTTCTTCTTTACAAAACATTAATGAATCTACTATATTATCAGCGTTAACAACAGATGATTTACAAACTCATACTGGTTTAGGAAATGAGATTTTACTTAACACTTCTAAGAAATCTGCAGTTTTTGAACATAAAATAAATAAAACTGATATTATCTCGGAATCACTGAGAAAAGCTCAAGTACTTGATAATAATGGAAAACAATTGCCATTTCCTATAATGAAAAAGAGTCAAGCCTGTCAAAGTACATTTAGTGTCATACATTCTCTTCCATGTAATCCTAAATCAGAATCAATTGATAATATTGAGTTATTATCTGAAACTCAACATAATATTTCAGAAAATATTAAAAAAAACTATTGTGATAATGAACAAACAATTTTAAATATACAACAAGAACCAATTAAAAATTCGAATATTTCTATTCAACAAGAAAAATCGAACAAAACTCTTGAAGACGAACAACATTTTATTCCATCCGAATCTTCTGAAAGTATTTCTTTCGGAGATATGGAATTTCCTTCATTTCATTCTCAAGAATTAAAACAAGATAATAATGAAGATTCATCTACAATAAGTAGAAAAAACAGTCAACAAAATATAACTATTATAAATGAAAATAAATTTGAAAAAAAAATTAATCAGATTTCAGTTGACGGTATGAATGACGATAAAATATCAAATAAACCAAATAACTTACGTGAGGGCTGTACTAATGTTGAACGAGAAGAATTATCTAATGTTACAATTGAGAATGCCTCAGATTTTTCAAATTCCAAAAAAGAAGAAGAAAACAAAAAAAATCTAAACAATGTTGCTGCTGCTTCAGCTGCTGAAATAATTTCTACTGCCAACCAATCATCTAATACTTGTGAGTATTATATAATATAATTATAATTTTTTATTTGTATTTTTGACCTTCTATACAAAATATGTCATTGTTTTCACAATTATTTATTTCTGATATTATTACCAATTAAAATATGTTCATGCATTCCCAAAAATAAGTTAGGTTAGGTATTTGTATAGGTACAATTAGAAATACTAATTAGTAAAAGTAAAAACCATCAATTAAAATTATAAATGCAATTTTTCATGCAAATGGTTGACATGGGTTTACTTAGAGACAACCCCATGTCAAGTATAGTTGTCATATGTGGCCGCGAACATGTTAATTCCATTTACAATTAATATTTATTAAAATTACAATATATTTTAAATTAACTTTTTTTATTGTGGTTTATGGACATTTACTTAACATAAATAAACAATTTTCATATGATATATATATAAATAGTTTAAAGAGTGAAAAGTAATTTAAATTCAATACATTTTTCACTTATAAAATCAATTTTAAAAATTATGTGGTTTTGATATCGCTATTTTTGTAATTGCTGTTATTATTCCACAAAAAGTGCCAAAAGATACATACCTATATTTGGTCAGCCACATAGATCAACCTAGTGATCTGATAACATATTTAATAACAGATTTGAATTTATAATGTTCACATTTCGTTTTTTTCATTTTAGATTCTGAGCAAAGCTAGGAATCTATTGGTTTTACTTCTATTTTTTTTAAAACCTTTTTTCTATAAGAAGAAGTGTTTCGATCATTACATGTTTATCTAATATTTGGTAGCAAAATGCATCTATTTGGTACTTTAAAGAGCTAATTTTTAGATTTTTCCTACAGTTTTTTAATACTTAAAGAGAAACGACCAAAATATTACACAAACCAAAAAAAAAACACGATTTCAAAAAAATCAACTATGGTAATTTCTTCTTAATTTTGTAAATAATCACCTTAGAGACTTGAAATGTTGTCTGAAAAGTATTTAAATACAAAATTAACATGACATTTTTTCTCAATTTTGGAATATTAATAGCAATTATAGTTTTTGAGACATTTAATTAATAAAAGGGTTAATTTAAGCTTTTAACGCCTGCAAATTTAATAAAAGGTAAAAGGTGTTTGTTTCTAATTATATTCAAAAAATCATATAAATCGTCATTATTTTTTTTTATAATAATTTATAATTTTTCCATAAAATTGTAGATTTTGAGGTATTAAGTCCAAATAATGGTAATTTTAGATTTAAGAGCTCAAAAAATGTAATATAATATTAATCTTATTTTACATTAACTATATTTTTTAAATTTTAATTCCATAAAACTATGTTTAACATTTTTAAATTCAAATTTAAAGAGGTTAGAATTCTAAAATTTAAAAGCGATAAAGCCAATATCAATTAAAGTTTATAACAAATTAAAACCTGTCTTCAGGAATGTTATTAAATAATTAGATTGGTCTGTAAGATTGACAAAAATTTGATATATTTATAGTAAAAAAAAAGCTTGTCTAACATCTTTAATGTAATATAATATATATATAATAATATATTTAATAATAAATACTTCAATATGATTGGGTATCATTATTAAAAACTAGCTTAGATTAAATACAATCGAATTGGTATCATAAAATAGATTATAATTAAAATACTAGTAATTTGTTAGATTTATTCACGGATAAATAAATAATTTATTTAATTTAAACTTTACAATACAATACAATTTATATTATGTTGTATAATTTCGATTATTATTTTTAGTGAAGACAAATTGTAGTTATTGTTATCTATATTTTTCATTATTTAGTACTTCTATATTTTGTATACTTTAAAGGAATACAGTTGGTTACTCATAGATATTGTAATGAATTATATTATTATTATAAATAATATCAAACTTATAGTTCAGGGATTTTAAATAAATACTTATATAAACTTATTTATTAATTTTTGTTTCGTGTGTCTTATGTTCTCGTATTGAAAAATAATTTGAAACATAATTAATCATTTTAAACATTCGCCAAATATATTTTAAGTTATATTGTTAAATTTTATGCATAAATATTTTGTTCCCAGATAAACAGAAAGAAGAATTATCATCGAAAATTGGAAAAACAGAATGTGAATCAGAAAATGAGAATGAAAACACTTTGAGTAATACCGTTTATAATATGTTAGATAATCAATCTGCTACCATTATGAATACAAAAATAGGATCTTTGATATTTCGTTTAATAAATGATAGGTCAGCCAAAAATTGGAATAGTTGTTTATCTAAAATAATGCCACCAGGAACTGAAAAAATGATGGAAGGGGAAAACTTAAAACAACTGCAGGAATCATTTCAACATGCAACAATAAAAACATTTAAAGATTTAAAGATATTTGTATTTGAACAATGTAAAAAGTTTGACAATAATGTTCAAAAACAGAAAGAATATGATTTGTACGATGATATAGATGGTCTGGGTGTTGATAAACCTAGCACAAATGAACTATTTCCTGAGGTAGCTATATTAAATGACTTAGACAAATCTGTGAGTCCAACACTTGGCTTATTACAAGCATCTACATCAAAGTTAAATGATACTACTACTTTACAAGCGAGACGTAAATCAGTTTTGTCTCATACAACTACATCTATTATGCCTGGTACAGAACAAACAACACATGTTGTTAATAAGAAAAACAAAACTAAAGTATCTTTTTTAAAGCAAGCTTTGTATAATGAAATGAATCAAGATTCAAATGATTATGAGACAAAAATGTTCATAAACGGAAACAACAAGACAATTTTGGATGCCATTGAACAAATTGATTCTAGTCCAGAATCCCCATCAAATACTAATGCTATTGATTCTGAAACTTGTATGTCTGAAGATAGTACTTCAACAATTAGTAGTGGAACGCCACATTATAACTTTCGTAAAAGTAAACGCAAAAATATTGAGGAAGACGGATTTATTGAATCTCAAGTGATAAAACGTATGTATAGAGGACGTGCATCAGAAGACATCGAAGAAAAATCTGAAATTCCTAAAATTAATAATACAAAAGTAAATATAACTGAACAAAAACAAACTGCTGAAAAAAAAGAAAGTAACAATAGAAGAATATCAAGTCGTCTAAAAAATAGTAATGTCAAAAATAACCAACATATTCAACATGCATCAAACAAATCTCCACAAATAGATAGTTCACCATATAGGATTACAACTACAAGGACATCCCTCAGAAGAATTTCAAGAAAAACTACTTAATATTTATTATTAACAATTATATAAAAAAAATATGTTTATTTAATGCTACTTAAAGTTACCATTACTCCAGTTGGAGGAGTACATTATCTAGCACAAAAATCAAAATAACTTATACAATTAAATTTATTATTGTTCATTCACTCCATATTTGGTTTTATGTATCGTCTTTTTACAATACATAACTATGATATGTACAGATCTATCCTATAATAATTTTTTAATTGTATTCAATTATATTTGAAAATTATTTTGAATGATTCATTTTATATATTTTTATGTTAGTATAAAGCATCGTCCATCAATTAAATTTGTTTAATAAGTCTATTTATTTTCTCTCATTTAATTTAATCATATTTATTATAAATAAAACAACTTCATAATTTATAAATCTATTTATGAACAAATATTTTATTATCGAAAAATAAATTGTAATCCATATCAATGATTTAATGTAATGTAAAAAATATATATATATATATATATATATATGTATTTTTTTTTAAATTATGTGTCACTATTATTAACATTGTATATTGAAAGATGAATATTACCGTTGTATTGTATTATAAATTGTTCATTACATATTTTTACTATTCAATTAAATTTCTTAACTTGATGGCTAAATTTTATATCACAAATCATAATATTACAAAGAACATTTTTTAATAATTAAAATTAGCTTTTTATTTCTATAAATTAGTAACTTAATAAAATGTATACGACCTTTTTAACTTTTATTGGGGTATAATTATACATTTTTTATGTATGATTTGTATCATTCAGGTATATTTTGTATTTATTTAATTGAAAGTTTGAAATACACTATAAATAAAATATCTATTTAAAATAATACTAAAACATTATTTAAATATTTATTGATTAATATGTATTTAAAATACTTATACCCCTTTTTACAGTACATAAAGCTTAACTTAATTAGGAAAGTTGTTGGTTGTTTAATTAGTTTTGTGAGTTTTTATTTAATATAGGTATATTTTTTTAAATTAAATGTCATGTACTATATGCCTTTTTAATAGTATGAATACAAAAAATAACTATAGGAATGTTCAATTTATTTTACAATTTTGACAATTGTTTGTTTTTATGTGATTTATATTCTTTCATTGATTTGTATTTATTTATTGTATTATTATATTAACTATTAGTTATAATACAAAGTGTATTATGTATAAAATAATTTTTGTTTGCCTTTTGTGTGCAATTTTACTTAATTATCATTCTCATAGATAATTTTATAAGATAGTAATAATCATGTTTTGTTTTAATATAAATCTCCATGTGAATATATGTTGTTATCCTATTTAAGTAATTAAAACTCAAAATATGTTTAATCAAGATTTGTAGTCAACATTTCGCAATATATATTTAATTATATTTGCTTCCTATGTAATGTACTTAATTTATTGTTATATACATTTACTTATTGATAACTATGTAGAAATACCACTAAATATTTTTTTTTTAAATTAATTAAGAATATTTAACAGTCTACATGAACTTATTAAGAAGTGAGTTATATTTCAATCGAATAATGTATATAGAATTAGTAATATATAGTCTAAAACTTTGTAAATTTTAAATTTAAATTAAACATTGTTTTGTCTAATTTGTAAATCTGTTTGTAAAGAATACAATAGTGTACTTTTATAATAGATAATTGTTTTGTTTATTTATTTATATATATTATTTTATGTTTTCTAAAATAATACCAAAGAAATTGAATACATGAAAGTGTTTATTGAAAAGTTAAAAATTAAGTAAGTAACTAATTGTATAAATATAATTTTAAAATTCAACATTTTGAAAAAATAATGTATTGTTCATGAAAAAGACTTAACTTACTTATAACATAAATTATAATTATTGAAAGAAAAATCCCTCGTCTTTCCAATATGTATTGTTATTTTATTAATTGAATTTGTATAAAATCTTAAATGCAACAATATGTTGAGCTGTTTAAATTTAAATAAAATTGAAACTTAATATTATTAATGATATAGCACTTGGATATTTATTTTCATTTGCTATTACATTTTTTCCTAATTATATTGTATACTATAGTAGCTTTATTTTGTATCTGGAAATTTTGATTGAAAATACTCTTAATAATTTTGTTTACTTTTAGTTTTTACTTTTTATTGTTAATACAATAATCTGTAGTGATATTTTGTTTTATTGAATTTTACGTGTAGCCCCATGTCATTATCATAGTTTTATTGTTTTATAAGGATGGGCCATTAATAAAAATATACCCATGTTATTACTTTTAAAAGAATAATTTTGGGGATTTTTATATATTGTAAAAATACATTTTATTTGCTTTAATAGAAATGTATCGTGATAGCCTTAAGGATTTATTGACTGCTGTTTATGTTAAAAACACAAGCTAATTTTCATTTAGTTATTTACTTTGTATTTGATTTTAATACACTAAATTTGATTTTGAAATGTATTTTTTTATTCTTATTGATTAATGAGTCATACTTTCCTTAATCTTGATGTTTATCCTAATCCTGAATTAATATATCTTGTAGTACTAAATTTAAATCATATATTTAAGAACATGAGTTTTATGTATAGAATAATTTATTATCGGTTTCATATGTATTAAGAGATATTGGTTATCGAGGCATCGAGGTTCCGATAAAAATGAAATAAGTAAAATTATATTATTTTAAAAATACTGGTATAAGTATGGCGGCTGCACGCAGAGGTATAAAATACTTTTTTCTGAGGGCACGCACAGTGGGTGTGATTCGGGTTGCAGAGTATGGTCAGAAACAAAAGTTTAGAATTTTTTATTACCTATATTTCAAGATCGTAATTATTGAGCTATGAGAGAGATTTTTGAAAATGCTATATAAATGTTTAAATGAAATAAAAAAATCGTTAAATAGTAAAATGATTAAAGTTAATGAAAAAAGTCTTTGTAGCTCAATAAAAAAATCTAAGAATATACATATAAAAAATGAAGGGCATTAGAGTATTGAGAAGTTGCTAAAAGGTACATGAGATATATATTTTAACAGCATTAAAACATTTTAAAGTACAACTGCTCTCCTAGTTTTCATAAATTTAAAATTTAAACATAATATTATAGATGAGAATATTTACTATGAACAAATATATTTTTTTAATTCAAATATTTTTTATAATTTGGAAATTTGACATCTATGTGTCGTGTTGAGTGGCCTGCAGACTAGATTCGTTCAAATAGCTATAAGTTAGATATATATAATAAAATATGATATTTTAGATACAGGATTTTTTGTAGGCTTAAAATATTTCAAAAAGATAAAAAATAGATTTTTTTAACACCGAGCAACGTACTTATATGACCCCTTAACTTGGTAATTATAAATACCTAGGTACCTACTTGCCTATTTGTGTAGGTATTAGCATTGATGATATAGGTAATCAATGATATTTTTATTTTTAATGATAATTGATAATAATCTACTGAATAATACTTTCAATTTCTGATACTGCATAGTAAATAATACCATAGTAGGTACCTATAATATAATAATAAAAACGTATTTGAGATATTAATAATTATTGTGTACCTACCTACATTATTATTATACAAAAATAAAAAAATTCTTTATGAGGATTATTTTATCTGTTTTAAATGTATTAATAATAAATAAAAATAAATTTTAAATTTAAAAATTATTTAGTGTGTTGAACAAAAATAACGAATTTCGATCAATTATACCTAGTGGAAACAATATTAATAAATCAGCCAAATATAGCCACTATTCTTATAATACAGACAGAATTACACTAGGTAGATATAGATATTGGTGAAATGTGCCTTTTTTTTTTTTTTTACCTTAAATTTATGTCAGACTTCACAGACTGGTGGTGATGAAAAATTTTTGAATAAAAAAATGTACGAATTACTTAGGTACTACATGAGAAAATATGTAATTCGTCTGTTTTTGATGATTAAGTAAACAGGTTCAAGCCTCAGTTAGGAAAATAAATTTGTTGCAAAATTTACAACGCGATTGCTTAACTGGATGGTTATGAAAATAACATATAAAAATGCTAGGTAGTGAAAAAGCACTTGTCTGAATGGGACTTTGGGGGGGAAGGAATTCGGTTCATCGCCCGTTCGGTGCTCGGCGTCATGATTTCTTGCTGACATCCGATTGGGCATATTTAGCAACACGATTGTGCCTGGCATATTTTAAGCGACGTTGTCACACCCAATATTGGTAGACAATCGAGCACAGAATATTTTAATTTTTAGGGATACGTTGTGCATAAATATATATATATATATATCAGTGTCGTAACTACGGGGGTTGATGTAGGTGATATATCGACTCCCAGGCCCCCTTTTTTACTGTGTTAACTTGTTTTATATGATTTCAGTATAATTCGTATTTCATATTATCGATATTTCCCGTAAATTTTTTCGTCACGCGTTTTCTCTATAGAAAATTTTAGTACCTATACAATTTATAGGTACTTAATACAGATTACGATTTAACAGTAAATTATAGGTAAAACACATTGTGATATAAATTATAGTTTCTCATCGATTTATCTGCTCGAGATTATCCATGGAAATCTGATAATATAATACGATATAGTTACCTATTTTATGATACGTATTCTGTGATATTGATACAATTTTCTTTTAGGGGCGTTCAAGTAATAATAGTAAGTGTCTATTGAGAGGGGGATCTGTCATGTACATAAATTTGCCGACAAGGGGGATAAGGGGGTTAGAACCATGTTGACGTCAGGAGTAATAAAAAAAAAAAATCTAAATATGTAGGTACTTAATTTTATCAAAATATGTAAAATTAAATCCAAAATATGTAACAAAATTTTTCATTTATTTTTAATTAGTT
Organism: Pemphigus obesinymphae; assembly: GCA_025469235.1. Classification (NCBI taxonomy): domain Eukaryota; kingdom Metazoa; phylum Arthropoda; class Insecta; order Hemiptera; family Aphididae; genus Pemphigus; species Pemphigus obesinymphae. The sequence continues at coordinate 47,058 of JAIPRL010000886.1, forward strand.
CATATAAAATTCGGAATTTTTTTTTTTCATATAGTGGTGGTCGCCGGATATTTGCTGACAATTGTTGACAAGGGGGACGGGGTCTAAAAATAACAAAAATATGATGGCGTAATACTTGAACGCCCCCTCTAGTAGGTAGGTAATACACTGATAAACTGATTTATTTGTTTGGTTGATATTTTTTTTAATTTTTATGAATAATTTCGTTCACATCAAATATTAAATACTAGTTTTTTGGCGATTTCCTATAGTAATTCTAAAAGAAATAACGTAGAAATGAAAAACAAAAATGAATTAACTGTATTCAAATAAACATAAGTAGGTATATGAATTCATCAGTTTTAATTGAGTGGCTAACTTCACTGAAACAGCTTAATGTTTATATAAATATATTTAAATTTATTAATATAAAATAATAGTTTTCATATAGCGAACTACAGGGTCGGTATATAAACCATAAGTCAGTTTTTGAAGGTATGTCATATCTAAAAATTATTTGTTACATAATTTTTAAATATTACTTTTATTAAATATAGGTAATTCGTAAACTATTTTTACCATGATTTTATAAATGTAATAGATAATTTAAATTTTCTTAGGATTTGAATGCTGCATTAATAATTCAAAAATTTCAAAATTAATTCCCGATGATACTGATGAATTTAATAAGCTTGTTGAACATTACAAACCAGAGATCGACAAGCATGTGACATTAAAACTTAAAAGAATTGTAAATGAAGGGAAAAAATGTCGACTGATAATTTAAATATAAAGACTACACTAGAAACTTAGACAACCGGAATTATTATTATATTTTTAATATATAATTATTAAAATTGTTTTTTTTTTTTTTTTTTTTATTATCATATATTAGCCAACAAAATCGGGAAAAAAATACGCTTCCTCATAATTAATATTTCTGTCGATCCTGCAGAGTCTACTCGGGTGAGTTCATAATATTGTTTTCAATAAAATTTATTGAAATTTGTTATTTTTATTCAATAGACACTAAATAATATTTAGATTAAAAACTCAAGATTTTTTTTTTGTTATGTGTTTTTATTATTATTAGATATATAATTTACTATGCAGTATTAGAAATTGAAAGTATTGTTCAGTAGATTATCAATTAAAATAAAAATACCTAATACCATTGATTTTGTATTATTATTTGTTTATTTCATATTTTTAAATTTTAAAAAGTTGGGGGTTTTTATAATTACCTAATACTTAATAGTTAGTGCTAAAAATACAATTATTCATTAATCTGGTTATTAATTATATAAGTGTTATAATATGATTCTAATTTTTAGCTTAACATGTTGGGCAAAATACATTTTTTCTTTATCGGTAGGTACACAAGTTCTTCAAATATGGAAAAAACCCATTAATACATAATACCTATTATATAGGTAGGTACCTACATCGTACACATAATATAATATAATAAATTAAAAAATTCAATTTTTTTTTTCCAAAATAACGTGTTACAATTATTAAAATTACTTTCTAAAAGTAATGTAGGTAATTAATTATAAATAAATGTAATTAAATTAGGTACCTACATAATTTCGTAGGTCACAATAAAATAATTTCATTACAGTAACAATAGTAACTTCAATTTCTTTCAGGCACGGCGCCAAGATATTTTTTCTTGGGGGCACTCCCATTAGTCCTCAGTACTGCACCACTGCCTATAACCAAACTTTTATCACATAAAAATAATTTGTGTTTATATATTTTTAGCCCGATAAGTGCGTTTAATTTTTTATATGACACTCGAATAAAAAACTTTGGAGATCTCTGGCTTAAAGTATCAAACTTTAAAATGATTGAATTAGAAATGCAACTTTAGGGCTCCAAATGCCTATTCTCCTACCTAAAATAGTTTGTAGAAAATAAGTAAAATGAGAAAAAAAAAAAAGGTTAAGGTCGCCTGGAAAAAAATTTGTTAAAATCCTCAGTGGTGGGTAAATGTTTTGATTTTGCTTCACTTAAATTTATAAGAGTTGGCGCCACTGAAGAGATTAGATAGAATCATAAAATGTATAGCTAATTAAAAATACTAAATAAATAATAATAATGCCATTATAAGTAGGTACTAAATATTTTGTGTAGATAGGTACCTCCAGATTTCTACTTCTAAAATAAAATATAAAACTTGTTTTATTAAATATTTTATATAAGTACCTAAATTAGATTTGAAAATTGTGTATACCTAATTTAGATTTTTAAAATTTTAAACAAATGTTTTTATTGATATTTAAAATAGGAGTTTTAAACGGTTTAAACAAGATCAATATGTTTTTTTTTTTTAACTTTTTTGAGGTGTTTTAAACATAACAACACTGACTAAATTACATTGAAAATACATTAAAACGTCTTTCGAGTGTTTTCTAAAAGTGTAGTTAAATTTGCCTACAAAAACCCTTAGAGAATCGAGTGACTAGCGTCCTATCAAATATTCAAAATGAAAGTGTTGATGACGTTAGCGGATTCCAATAATTTTCGATTTTTGGTTTTAACTTCTTGAAATGTTCATTTTTCAAATGCTAATAAATAAGGCCCCGCTCATAAATCACACAACACGACACATGACGTAGCTGTGATACGATGATATTAGACGTAATGTAGGTACCTACTTTATATTATTATGTTTTGTGGTAAATGGCAATTACAAAACCACCGAACATTACAAATGATTGAGTTTTGCGACTCGTGTGTGTTATCAAAGTACACAAAACGAAAATATCACGTGATAACAAACGTGTGATAAAATTATCGTCACCGAAGCCTGCGCATAGTTAGTGTACATCATAATAATCATAGACTGATAGACATTTATTGTTATTATGTCTATGATAATAATATTTTGAGTGTTTTTTACTTTCTCGTATTGAAATATTGAATATCAAGATCGTATTTTTATGGTTTATATGCACAGGTCGGATAATCTGTCTTCCCATTTAGTTACATCTCGTTCAGAATATACAAGAGAGTAGATACAAGCGGAACAATAATTGTCGTCGGGTTAGAAAACGATCGTCAGAAGTCGGATACACGACTGTGTTATAACGAACATTTTTTCGTTCACCAATACGTGAGTACCCATTACTGTACCTATCTATCTCACAGATTTCTTTGGACTTATTTTTATTGGGATCATAAAAAAAACGAATTGATTCAATTTACGTAGGTACTACATGTACATGATACGGAAGTTATTCAAAATGTATTATACATTTTCTACAATATTTGAAATAAATATTTTTTGGTAAGCAAGGTAAGCCAGGCTCGAGGTATAGGCGAGCTAGGCGCTAGTATAGAGCTGCAATTTCATGGGAGGGAGGGCATCTTTTATTTATTTCGAGAGGTGGGTCGAACAGTTGGACCATTTTTTTTTTTACTTATTTACGTTTTTAAAGAAGTTTTTGGGAGGAAATTTACACTATATGGTGTACACTAATTCTAGAAAAATGTTTATGGTTTTTTATTTTAGGAGCAGTAAAATTAGATTTGGCCTAGTGTGCTATTTTTACTTGAGTCAGACCTATTGGGTTGATGTGTATAATGGCCGAATCAAGATTGGTTGTAAAATTTAATATATTATTATAGTAATAAAATCGATATGGGTATCCTATATAACAATATATTTTATTCAAATGGTCAATTTTATTTTTTTACATTTAATGAGTTGGTCCTTTTCTATATTTACAGGTTGACTGACAGAGGTTAACTTATGTTAACATTATGAATTTTACTACTTCATCCTCTGAACCTTCATTGCTTGATCTAGAAACTGTCACATTTGAACAGTGGCGTTCATTAATATACAACAGAATAGTTCGTCAGAAAAATGTAATTTTGGACACATCAAATGCTTTAATGTTTTTGAACAATTTTTAATTAAAATTCTTACAGATTTTTATTGATGATTTCAAATGTAAAATAATCAACGAAATCAATGAGTGTATGAAAAATTTTAATACTGATACAACATTAGAATGTATACAAAAAGATCTTACAAGTAAAATTAATGAGTAAGTTTTACATTAGTTTTTATAAGTAAGTAAATATAAGTTATACCTATTATGGTAAAGTTGTGATATCTGCATTTGCTGTTTCAATTAATCTAATGGGATTTATATAGCAAAATATACCATGTAAAACAAAAAAATATAGATTATATTTAAATTAGAGTTAGAACATTTAGAATAACATAGGTATTTTTTTAGGTACCTGATTTTTTTTAGATGCCTCCAACTTTTTGTTAAATAATATTTTCTAAATAATATTCTCTTTGTCAAAATTAATAATGGAGTTTTAGTTATAATTTGAATTTAAATGTTACATTTATTGTTTTGCGTAGTTTAATTTTGCTATACAGCTTATTCTATAGATAAAGACAACAAATTTGGGATTAATGTCATCTTAACCTATGTATTTACGAACAAACTGATAATTAATTATTAACTGTATTGTAGATTTGGAGAATATTACTATTAATTGGCTTTCCGAATCTAATTATACCATAATATAATTAAACCCTAAACTCTACCTATTACATATATTCACACTATACCTAATCAAACTGATTATTATAAATATTTTATATAAAGATTACATAGCGTTGTAAATTATTTTTACACCTAACTATAATAAAAACTTATTTTTATAAGTAGGTATTTATTTATCTACCTACTTATAGGTTTTTATAATAGTTTTACCCAGTGCTCGAATTGGAAAAATAGAAGGTGGGGGTACTCTCGAGTTTTAAAAAAATGAATGTTCCCTCAAACTATGTAACTCGTATATTGTAAAATAAATTAGTAAGGGTGCTTTCAAAATATTATAAAATATTAGAGGAGCTCTGTTCTCCTGTCCCCTCCCTCAGTAGCGGATCTAGAGGTCATCTAAGGAAGGGGGGAATATTTTAAAAACGTAAATTAGTACTTTATAAGAGTAACAGTATTCATTTTACTTATATTTTTTCAGTTACTAAGACTATATTTAAATATGTATATAATGAAATTTAGAGGTGAATGGGTTGGCGGTTCGCATACTTTTGCAATTTTATGAAAGACCTTTTATTTGCTTATTTAATGTTTTTTTTAAAGTGAAGTTTTAGGAAATTTTTCTTTAAGGTGGGTGGGTGTATTATTTTGGATAGTTGAATCGGTTGACAAAATATATTTCGGTACCATTGCCTACAAGGCACCTAAATGTAAGCTATCTTTTAATCTACCAATAATTTATTATAGTTTAGTATGCATTCTACAGATATAATTAAATTATTTAAATATAATATACATAAACTATAAATGTCATGTCAAGATTGTACCTGCATATCTTTTTGTAAAATGTACATATCCAAACTAACAAAATATAATAAATAATTTAAAAAAAAAAGAGTTTAATTCAATACTTTAATTTACCTCTTGTATTATATATATTTATTTAAATGTATAATTAAACATTTTAGTTTAGAAAATATTGGTTGACCATAATAAACTAAATTTGTACATCATTGGTAAATTCAAAATGTCATACTAAAAGACGAAACTAATCTAAAGGTCCTGTTATTTCTTTATGTTTCATTTTAAAATAATAAATTTGATTATTTTGCAATATAAACGAAATATGAGTGATACTTAGAGTAAATATCAAAAATAAATAAATTTACTATGCTAATAACACAGAGGTACAGAATATCTATTAATTAAAATCAGTGAACTGGGAGACAGGAGCACAGAATATTATTTTAGTTTAAGGTCGGTGTGAGTATATGAAAATAAAAAAAAATAAGAACTTTAAAGAAAAAATACGATGTTGGCGACTCAGCGAAGACCGACCACAACCTGTGCTCTCCTAAGGTCCTAATTTTGTGTTTTCATCCGTTCTGGTCGAGAAAACGGTGTAGAATAAATGGGCAATACGAACGGTCATGGGGGGTAAACACTCATTGACGTTTTATTATATTTGTAGATTAAGAATAATATTACCATCTTTATCTAACAAATTGCATTGATGTATTTTTCCACATTTTTGGTGAGATTTTGTAAATACAGTAATACAAAAAAGCACGGCCAAAGAGGGGGCAATCGCCCTATCGCTCTCCCTCAAATTCGCCACTGTCCCCTTCCCCAATTCGAGCACTGGTTTTACCAATATTTATTGATAACATAAAATAAATTGTATACCTACACATTGCAGTAAAAATTAATTTTATACAATATATAATTTTATAGTAAAATAGTTAAAAATATAATTTAATATAGTATAAAATATTTATTTTTAATCTTTGATCACGCGCATGGTTTTTAGAAATGTAATCATATGCGTGAGGTACTGGGGTAATTTTTTACCCCATATGAAAATTAATAGATATTTTTAACATAATTTACAAAAATCATTTACTTTACAAAGAAACGTTACCTATGAACTTTTATGTATTTTATTTCAATTAATATAATATATAAATTGTATTAATAGAATATAAATTGTAATAAAAAATGAAATTGAAAATACTATTATTTAGATGTTTTTTAAAACTTAAACAAAAACTAAAATTAATGAAATTTAACATTTAATTATTTATAATTTAATTAGTGATAACTTAAAAGTTAATGTTTTATTATAACGTATCTATAAAACAATCCAGACATATTTCTATTATATGATTGCGAAAAATTAATCTCACACAGATCGTACAAACTTTAGTGGTTTTTCTATTTTTGGTCCTATTACAAAATGCACACCTTCTTGATGCTCATATTGGCTGACTGGTACCAGTGGCGGCTTCATTAGTTTTCGTAGTGTATTGTTTTGGTCTGAATTTAATGGTCTTGGACAATACATTTATTGTCAAACGATATTTTAACGGTTTTGCATCAGTTGTCAAAATTTTAAGTTTTTAAGAAATTTAGGCGTGAATTTTTTTTTTGTATTTTCTTGAAACATTATTTGTGAATTAATACGAGCAATATTCAGTAACCTTGTCAGTTTTTTCTAAATAACTCAATTTGTCTTTTTTCAAAAGTGTCCATATCTAATACAAACACTGAACAACGCGCGCATACTGTAAAACCGGGCGAACAATATAATATACCTTATACGAACCAATATAAAAACCTTATTACGATTATGCACGTGATTTAAATAATTGCCAAATTCAGATTTTACTTGAAACAACTGACTATAGCGATGACACTAATGGCAAAATAATGGTGTAAATACTTGATAACTATTAATAAACTATAATTAAAAAGGTACATGAAATCATTAAGTAATATATTTTACGATTACGATGGTATTGCGATAATAAATTGGTCTGGGGGTCATTATTTACCCCATGTGTGTTATCAAAGGTTAATTATATTTAAAAAATATTTAGTGTTTTAGGCTTATAAAGTAAGTTAAAAATATTAATATCTGTACCTAGTACATATTTTATATAATTTGAGTATCTATCTAAATAATAATAATAATAATAATAATAATAATAGATATATCTAAATATTAGTCATTTATGTACTCATATTATATTTAATCATAACATGTTTTATAAATTAATGGTTTTATGCAACATATATTATTATTATCTATTTTATATATATATAAAATATATATTTATATCGGCTAGGGTTAGGTTAATTAATAATTACACTAATACTAATAATAGTAATAATAATAACAATACATATTCTAATAATAATAGATAATAATAGTAGGTATAATAATAGATTTATATGTAAATGTTTATATTTATTAGAGTAAGCTATTTGAAATCTAATAAGAAATATGCAATATTTATATCATTTTAAAACAACATAAATTTTATTTTGCATATTTTATATATTTTTAACTTTTTTAAAAAATTTTTGCATGTATATTTGTAATTTTTCAGTGTATATTTTTATTTTTAAACATATTTTTTTTTTAACTTGAACTTGCATGTGTTTTTATTTCTAGCTATAAAAATATGTGAAATTATTTTTTTAAACACTAAATATTTTAAAATCACGAGTAACGATTTTCCGTTGTAAAATAAAGTAGATTTGAAGAAGTGTGCATAATTTATATTATTTTTATTAAAATAACACCAATTAAATTTTGCAAATTTTTAACTTTTATTATTTTTTTGCATATTTAATGCATATTTGTAAATTTTAAATGCATATTTTGAGGGATTTTTGTGCATATAAATCTATGAAAGTGTTATCGCTTGTAGGAGTTAAAAATATTGTATTCATATTTATGCTACAATATATAATAATAATATATAATAACTCACATTTTTAAATAATTTCATGTTTTGTGAATAAATAAAATCTACTAATTATTAAATTATTTGTGTATAAGGTCTATGTTTCTTTTTTAATAAAATAATTAGTAATTTTATAATTAATGTAATACATTTATGTAATTAAAATATACATTATATACTATAAAATATAATGTATAAAATAAATAAATATATAAATATAAAATATACCCAAACTTCGTGTTGAATAATAAAAAAGTTTACCTATATTTATAATAAAAAACTATTGCAATATAAAGAAAAGTGATTTCACTGTCTTGAAATTTATAATTTTAACCCCAGTACCTAGGTTCTTCTTCTTCACTCGCTCTCTCTCTCTCTCTCTCTCTCTCTCATGATTAATTAGGATTTACCTAAGTACTTTTTGTAAAAATAATTTAAAGAATACCCATATCATGGTATTCAACAATAATAAGAAATTAATAATTTGAAAGAAAATCTAGAAATAGAATGCAATTATTGTAATAAGCATATGATATAATTATTTAAATGATACTTATATATTTATAAAAGGAAATATTTTCATTTTTTGAAATATGGTTTCTAGTTGTACAACACACTAAACAACTCAGAATTTTGAATAAATAAAAATTAACAGAAACAAAAAATCAAAAAAAGAAATATTTTGAAATTATAACAGAATAGTCAAGATACGTTGTAATGGTGGTTATCTCAACCAGTGATGTTATTAATTTATAGAATTTTTACTATGCAATCTAGCGGAAAAGTTATGTGTAATGCCTTTTGGTCTGATTTGCCAACTTAACCATGTTGAGCTTCAAATGATTTCACGGTCGATATAGAGAACACCACCTCTAATTAGAATAATAAATCTATGGTATACACTTTAATAAATAATACAATATATATTATACGTATAGTAAAATAATATTTATTTATATATAAGTACATTATTAGTAAAAAAATAACAAAACCTGATTATTTACATATTAGTTACAAAATTAATGATAAAAGTTGTATTTGGTTATAATTTATAATATGAAAATGCTTGGTATGTTTATACTTTGTAATTATAATTATAAAATGATTATAAGTTGACATAACGACTTAAATCTAACAATCTAAAATATATATATACTCTGTCCAGTGAGAGAACATGCCGCGGCCCGACCAAAATCAGTTTCGTATCGCACAACCCCGCGCATGCCTACTCATAGTGTTCCCACTTATCCCATTTGGTCCGGACGTACCGCACGTCGACTGCCGCCGTGTAGTCGCTGTCGCTCGATTGCCATTCTACATGCGCAGACGCGGCGCGTTCTCTCACTGGACAGAGTATAGGTAGTATCAAAAATTTTAAAAATATGTTATTAATATTGTATTCTTTTTATATTTGGATTATTTTTACTAATATGACAATTTTTATTTTTACAGAAATCAATTTGAATTTGAATACCAAAACTTTATTGATGGTATTGTTGGATCGACTTTTGAATATTTTTGCCAATTAATTATTAAAAATTCTATGGATAATATTAAAAGAACTCAAAGTGTTTTAAACTCATTTTCATTAACCAGTAAGTATTTTTCTGGTATACTTATATACTGATATTTATTCTTACCAATATAACTTATACGCTAAATATAATGGAATAAGTCATGACTGCTGTGACATCAATATTTTCAAGGTCTATTCAATTTAAAAAAATGAATAAAATTATTTAAGAGATCAAAGTTAAATTCAATGATTTTATTTTTAAAAATCTAGTCTGATTAAAATATATTAGAATGAAATTAACAAACGTGACTAATCCTAACTATATATAAAATTTAAAAAATTAATTAAAAAATTTAATGTTCTTATAAAAATAAATATAAATTATAAAAATAATAATATATATATAAGTAAAATTAATATATATATTATAAAAAAGTTATATGTATAAAAAAATATGCCTGGAGTATTCAAAAAAATATTATAGATAACAACTAGTTTCGACTGTAAATCATCTTCAGGTTATAAATAAATAATAAAAAAAAACAAAAAAGTAATAAAAATTTTTTATGAAAATTTATAAACATTATACATAGAATAATTTTATACATGGTTATCTACTAAGGTTGGTGCTCGCATTATGGATTCGGCAGTCAGGAATGGTGTTAATCTGAACTAACAGCGCTAGTAGTCAGCGGCTATAATTTAATGTTACATTGTTATGAAACACGTTCTATATTATTATAATTTCTTTTAAATATTATCAAAATCATCAATTTTATGAAATAAATAGAAATTACTACATTTTTAGATTAGATGTTTTTACATACAGAAGCATAAAATAAGTTTAAAAAAATTAGATTCTGACTGAAATAATCGTGTATTTTCAATACACCAATGATATAGATTGATTAAATTCTCTTAAAGTTTTGAAGCATAATTAAAACATTCAATTTTTTTTATAAATTTTAGTATCATCCGCAAATAGAAGGCATTTTGTATTTGTTATGATTTTTTGAATATCATTAATGAAAATAGAAAAAAGTAGTGGTAACAAGTGGTCATCTTGGAGGATACCAGATAGTATGTTTATTTGATCCGAAATATGATTTACATATTTTACTGATTGGATCCAAATAATTTGAGTTTGATTAATAAAAAAGAATGATTAACTTTATTAAATGCTTTTTCAAAGTCCGTATAGATTACATCAACTTGATCTTCTATATTAATTGATTCCAAGATAAATTGTTTGAAAATTCCCAGGTTAGTTAATGATGATTGTCCTGAACGAAAACCATGTTGTTCGTTAGAAATTATATGTTCACATAAAGGGAATAATTGATTGTTAACCAATTTAGAGAATATCCTTGGGAATATTGAAATTTTAGAAATTGGCATGTAGTTTGTAACCAATGATTTATTTTCCTTTTTATAAGTTGGTGATAAAAATGAAAATTTCCATATGTTAGGAAAAATACTAGTTTTTAAAGATTCGTTAAATAAAACTGTTATAATAGGTGACAAAATAAATTAACATTCTTATATACACCTTGCAGAGATGCTATCAGGATCTGTTGTTTGTTTTAAATTAATATACCATATTTCTTTGAAAACATCCATCATAGATATATTTATATAGTTAAAGCAAACTAGAGAGTGGTCTAATTTGTAAATATTATTAGTGTTATTGATCATTAATGGATTTGATTTATATTATGTATTAGAAAAATGAGCCTTAACTAAATTTAAATTAACAATTTCTAGAGGAAGCTTCTTTATCAAAATAGGACATAGATGCAGGTAATTGATTATTTGATTTTTGTAAATTATAAAAACTTCAAAAATTTTTAGGATTAATTTTGGCATGAGTTTTGTGTGTAAATAATATAATTTTTATAATCACGATATCTAATTTTTTTACGATTTCGAAGATTAGAAAAACTTACGTATGATTCAGGTGTTTTTAAAGTTTTAAAAATATAAGAATTTTGTTTATATTTTATTAATATTTTTAGGTCTTTACTAAACCAAATAGGGTATTTTAATTTATGTAGGTGAACTTTCGGTATAAATCAATTTATAGCATAGTTAATATGGGTATATAAGAAATTGATATTTTTATTAATATAAAAGTTAGAATTAATTTTATTGAACCAATTTATATTACCTAAGTAGCTTATAATACTTTAATTAGTTAATTAGAGACATAGTCGTTAAATTGTAAATTTGTAGAAATTAAGAAAATTATCTATAGGCATAATAGGATAATTATTTTCTTTAACATACACGGATAAAGAGTTGGAAATAACATAATCAAGGATTACGGATTTTATATTATATAGATGATTGTATTGATACAAATTTAAATAAGATAATTTATTATTAAAATGTGATTCACTATTAGGAAAGTTAGCAGATGGTAAATTATAATCACCTAGTAATAGCAAATCCGCTTTTAAGTGTTTGTTATAGATAGATTCAACAATATCAAAATACTCATTTAAAACATTTATAGAAGATCGATTAGGAATATACACAGAACTGATAATAAGAGAATGTTTTGATAAATTGGATAATATCAAATATTAACTCAATATTAATATTATATAATACTATAGGTTTTGATTTATAAATATTCCGGACAGTGATAAGAACGCCACTACCTTTTGATAGGGAATTGATTTTTGGGTTTCTGTCATATCTGAACACATCATTTCAGTGGAAACCTAGTTTAGATATAATAAATATAAAAAAATAAAACAAGAAGCAAATACAACAAAATAAAAAACAAAAACAAAAGATTTTATGACTGTAAACACACTTAATACAGAATAATACTCAAATTAAATGGCCAGTAACTACTAGTGCTGTAGTGAAGATGGCCACCACATGTAAGCGTGCCGATAAGAGTTGTGCACCAACCTTAGTAGATAACTGTATTAATAACATAGATATATTAATACAGTTGTTATAAAATTATGTAAAATTGTAATAATTATGTAAATTATGTAGGAAACAAATTTATTTTCTTCTCTGACGACAATGTAGGTTTTTGTTTAGATATCAATGTCTATTTTTTGTTGGTCAGTAGTATAATCATGTAGTGTTTTTTTAAATACGTTAGAATTTTGTTCTTCATCAGAAAATTTTTTTTTATATATAAATGTATCGGATGTTAGATGTAACTTTAATCATTGATCAAGTAGAAATTGGTAACTTGGTTGTGTTCACAAAATTATGAGCAATGTTTTTAAAAGGAAAAAAGTAGTTTTCATGTAATTACTCAAAATTAATTTGTCAACTTTGTTGTTCTCACTATTTCATGTAAATCACAATGCAAACAAAATGACAAATTCGACATTTTTTTTTCAATAAAAGGAAAATTATGATTACAAGCCAGGAATAAGTTGCCACTAATCAAGTATTTTTGTATAATATAAAACATCCCCATATTAATTAAAAATAATAAATACTTTTAACATATTTATTATTTAATATATAACACGTTATACATGTGTCTACATGTGGCCAATGAAAACAAAGATGAAAAAACATGTGTTAATAAGTATAGAACATAAAAAAGATGCTATCTATGATCAAATCTTTAAAATAGAAAAAAATTACAACTACAGATATTTCAATAAAGAATACATACAATTTTATAGATAAAATTAACAAAGTTAATATTGTACTAAGATGCAAAATGATTCATGGAATATAATTTTAATTAATATTATACTTCTATTTCAAACCTCAGCATTTAATATATTCAAAGATAAACTTATATATAATAGTGGCTTTAATAATTAAGAAATTAATTAAATAATTCAATCCGTTAACATTTAAAATTATTTTGAAATGATAGAAATGTATATTCCCAAAATAATGGTTTTGTCCTCTAAGTACCATACTGCCATACTTTCTAAATTATACATGCAAAATTATGAATCAATTTACAAATTAAACTACAAAATACAAATACAATATATAAAAGCTTATTTCAGATATGTTGATGACATTCTATTCAAAAGTACAAATAGACAGGTAGAAGTTATGGTTAACAATTTAAATAAAATTAATAAAATATTCAATTTATACTTGAAACACAAATATCATCCATTATAAATAATAGTAAACAATACATGTTGAAAATCTGTACGTATATAATATCATATAATGTATTAATGTATAGTTATACATTATTATACATTTTTATAAAATATTATGGTAAAAATGATTATATTTTTGTTGTATTTAAGGTTGTAAGAGACTATTAATACATATTTTATTACTGTCAATAAATATATATATAATATATAATATATTTATTAAGAACATTTTTTTTTTAATAATACTAAAAACATATTCTTATAAATTTGCTGAATTCTAAAATGTATAATTAAAGTATTAATATTTATAATGTTTAATGTAATAATTTTTTTTTGTTTGTTTTAGATGGTGGTGTAACAAAACCATATTGTAATGAGGTTATTAATTTACAAGAATCTTCTAACTTGACTCAAATCCAATGTTTACCTGAATCAAATAATAAAAGAACTATGCCTGATAAAGTAATTCAATCACATTTATTCAATTATGGTTCTCAAAATGATATTATACTATTTGAAAGGGAAAATAATGAAAATATTATTGTCAATGAAATAGAAACCCCCCTTCCCTATTATAATCATAAAAATATACAAAAAAAAAATAACTTGTATCTACCATTAGAATTAAACATGTCCAGTGAAATGAATATAGAGAATAATAATGTTAATACTGCTCATTCTTTAGTAACTGTTGAAGAAATGGAAGATTTAAATACCACACAAGCTATAATGTCCTTAGCTATGAAGATAACTAGTCAACAGGACATTAATTTTAAATATACAGATGGTTTTGAGGATGAAAAAAATACTAATGTTAATATTGTTAGTACTAGTAATGATATTCAAATCGATAGCACTCTTATACAGCGAAATGGAGACCAAAATACTTATCCTCTTAGACACGAAGAAGAATATCAAATTAGTAACAACAGTTTGAAACTTTTAGAAAGCTTAGTTAATTTTGAACATAGCAAATTGGAAGGTCAAACAAGTTTAACAGAAAAAGAACTGGAACTATCTAATATTGAGTTAAACGAGAATAAAAGTAAAAAATCCAAAAAGACAAATTTAAAAAAAGAGAAAAGTGAAAGAAAGTCTAAAGATAAAAAACAAAAAAAATCAAGTGCAGAAAAATGGACATCAGAGGATAAAAACCAAAAGAATCATTCTTCAAAAAAGAAAAGAAAATCTAAAAAAGAAAAAAATAATGAAGAGAGAAAATTAAAAAATAATAATAGAAATTTAGAAACACAAAATAATGTGTATAATTCAGTTCAAAGTAACTTCAGTAATTCTGTAGAAATACAAAATGATCAAAATAATTTATTGGGTATTATTGGCTCTTCATTTCATAATTCCAGTGAAAATATTGAAACAACAATATCTACAACCACCAATAGTAAATCAATAACAGACACAACAATTTCAATAGGAATTCCATTGAATACTGAAAATGTAAAATATGATTTATCAGATAATTGCTCATATTCAGTTAAAGTTGAAAATATGTCAATTTCAGAGAAAGGGTGTAACCATACAATTACTACTAATGACACATTATTAAAATCTAGTTCTATTGTTTCTACCACTTACATCGAAAAAGATACAGACAATTTAAAGAACATATCCAGTCATTCAGGCTCAGTAATGAAACCATCAGATTATAAAAAAATATATGAAATGGACCGTAAAAGTTTATTTAATCCTGATATTATTATTACATCAAAACCCATAAAAGATTCAACAAACAATATGTACATAAAAAAAGAATATAATCCACTAAAAGAAAAAGTAATAGATAAAATGTCTAAAATGTCTATAACTAAGAAAAATAAATCTATTAATAAAAGGAAGTCAAGTCACCATAATTGTCTTAAAATAAGGATAACTAATGGTAAGATTAATAAAGAACTTAATACAAAAATGGTGCCAGATAGCACTACAAGTTTTTTTAATCAGAAAGGGTCAAGTAGTACAACTACATCTGCAAATAAATTCAAGAGACTGAAAGTCCATGTTTCTGATGATGAAGACCAGACCAATATGGATCTTAATAAAAATGAATTAAATACAACAGACATTGTAGTAAATAAAGAATCAAATACTACAAAAGATTTAAAAAGTAGAGAGGTTAATAATATTGATATTTTAAAAAATCAAGAGTTGAATGAAAGAGATATTTTGAAAAGTGAAGAATCCAATAAAGATGACTTAAAAAATAATTTAACCCCTGATTGGATAAAACACTTGTTTGTGAAATACAATATAAAACCCATATATGTTGTTATTGATAAAAAAAAAACATATTAAGTTGATTTATATATTAGTCAATTTTACATTGTTTGATAATTTCTGAGTACAGAATCTCTCAGTATCATAACAGAGCATCAATATTTATTGACTGTTTGTGTGCACATATACAGTATACAAAATTATTTGGGGTAAAGCTGTATAATACTGGTCTGCATGTGGCAGACAAGTTAAATTCTTACAGAGTATATTTCAATTCATTTAGTGCTTAAATTGGTCAAAATAATAGCTATAATAATCTATCTTTATACTTATTTTTTATTTGTTGATGCATTTGACGTATTTCTTTAGTTACAAAAAGCCTTTGTGACTTTCCTCAATTGAAGTAGGTACTGAATAATAATAAGTTTTGTAATTTTGAAATATTTAATGTTAAAATTTAATATACTTCTACTTAATATTAGCATAAATAGTATAATTTATAAACATATTGTTAATTTAGTTTTAAAATTGATTTTTTAGAAATGTTTAAGATTATTAAATTAACTCATTTTTTAAAATTGTTATAATATTTAATTAATTAATTTTATCTGTTGTAATAATGTTAGTTTATCATATATACACATTTTGTGAATATTTTAATTATTAATTTTTGTTTTGAATAATTTATTATTCTTAAATGATAAAGTATAAGTTAAAATTTATAATATTATGCAAAACCACAGATATGAAGTGTTAACTTTAGATTTCAATGCAAGAATATTTTTACTTAAAATCTTTATTGTACAGGTGATTCTTTTATCTTGTTCAATTGATTTCTTCGTGAATCATTTAAAATGTTTTTTATTATAAACTTAAGATACTTATGTCTATATTTTTATAAGAGTATGATTTTTAATAATTTTATTTTTGTTATTTTTTAGGGTTTATACTTTTCTTAAATGGAAATTATAATTTTTGATTTGATATTTCGTCCCACAATATTTTTCTAAAACTGTTGATGTATCAATATTGAATATTGAATCAATAGTTGATTATTTATTGGCATTTAAAATGGTGGTGTTATTAAGTATTCTCAGTTATTGCACACCACCTATCTAAACTTAAATTACTTATCAATAATAAAATATTTGTATAATATTTGATATTGATACATTAAAATATTTAGAATAATATTCTGCATTGAAATATCGAATAAAAATATCTGTTGCCATTTAAAAAATCCATGTCTAATGACAAGTATGACAACAGATCATCTAAATTGCAACTCGGTCTGCACATCTATGGAAAAAACAATAATATTTGTTAAATATATATTTAAATAATTTTTGCACAGAACTGGCAGTCTTTTTTATCACTGCGTATTATTTTTAATTTTTTGGGATTATCAGTAATCATATTTTCAAATTTCGCACCTTGAACCCAGAAGAAAAAATCATACCTGCGAATCACAAATCTGTTGTCATACCTAGTTATTTAGCTAAGAGAAAAGTATAAAACCTAATAAAAATAACAAGAATAAAAATAGTAATAAATTCTAACTTTTCATAAGATATTCATAGTATCTCAAGTTCATAAAAAGTAAATATTCATAGGGAATATTAGGTAAGCACGATAAAAGAATCGTTCTATATAAATTTGGAATATTGAACCAATAGTTTATTACTTATAAGTATTTTTAGTTTAGATAAGAAGTGACAATGAATATGATAATTTATTAATTTAGTCCATCTATTATCTTCTCTTTTAACTTTAAAATGGTTAACTAATAACAAATGGTTTTCTAGGAAAATATTCTGTATTTGGAATTTTAACTTTCTTCATTCTATCAAAGTAAACATTTATTAATTTTTTATTTACTGTAAAAATAATAACATTTTCAATATTATTAGTTTTAAGAAATCACTACACTCAAATGTAGTACCGTCTAATGGGCAATATAGGCAAATTACGTACATCAAAATTGTATAATAAAATTTTATTATTTTTAAAATTACAATACAATTGTAAATAAATAGGTTACCCTACGACATGTGTTTTGTATGGGCCGACTGCGGTTAGGATACGTTACACTGATTTTTAGTGCTAGTAGTCTTTAGGCTGACAAAATAATTCTTTCCTATTAAATACACTTTAAAATAGGTGTTTTATAACTGTTATTTATTATGTTTAAAATGACTTGATATTTAATGACTTGAAATGTTTAATATTCTCACAATTAAATATATTATATGTATTTCATGTGTCCTGAACACTAGGAGTTTTTCAAAATACCAATATTCTTAATATTTTTTTCATAATAAAGGAAAAACTAAAATATTAAATGCTGACATGAAAAAAAACTCTTGGCATAGTTTTATAGTACCTATGGATTATGTATCTATTATAAGTATATTTTATTTCATAATAAAGAAAAAAAATGCATATATAGAAAATTAAAGATAGTAAGAATATTGAAATTTCTATACATGGGCGATATATACATGGTTCATCAAATTATCAAGTAGATCAAGTCGAGTTATTATCAAGTTTTATAATTAAATTCACTTACTTATCAGAAATTTTAAAAATATATTAACTATATGCAGAATATGTATTTCCTATATTGCCTGTTAAATGAGATAGATGGAAAATTTTTGTATAGGTAGTGTACTTTTAACCAACCATGAATTATTCATATGCCTCCACGGTTTTTGATTGTTTACATATATTTTATCATTATTTTAATAATATAATTAAAAATACATTAATAATCTTCTACCAAAATCATACTTTGTTATATTTAAAATTAATTATATTAATAATAAAATGATCAAATATATTACCTGCCAACTAATAATAACCTGGACTAATAATAAGTATATTGGTTATTTATAGATTTAAAATTAAGTAATGCAGAAAATAATGCACATTGAAATAATTGTATTTCTAAGTGCATAAAATAATGTAATTATGTGTAAAATAAAAATACCGGACTTAAAAAACTGTGATGTAACTCATGACAAAATAAAATGAATAATTATCAATTTATGAATATACAAAATGTATATTGTAAATTAAAATTATAAAAATATTTTATTCTAATTTATGTTAATGATATGTTTAATAATTATTATTGTTATTATTTGTATCTTGCCATTGGTTATGTTTATCTATACATAATCTTGAAATAAATAATCTAAGTATATTATATTATTCAATGGTATATGTACATATCATTTTTATTATTTTTATTTTAATGTTATAGATTATGTTTTTTTTTTTTGAAATATAGTAAAATAATTATTTTTTTACTTCTTTTGTTAAACTGTTTAGAGTTAGAATTAATATAAAATTGAAATATTGTGATTTTTCTATACAAATCTTCTTGTTTAACTAAAATATGTTACTGGTAAATTAAAAAATTGCTCATTATGCCTGGTTAATTAGTAATTCCACTACAGGATTTTTACCTAACCTAATGGGTAACATTGTTCAACCTATTAACCTTACTTAAACTAGTATGGGCAATATGAACCATTCATTTATAATGTGATGTAATTAGTTATTATTATAACTTAAACAATATATTTTGATTAGTATAAAGTATCTATAATGATAATGAATTTTAACTAAAGCTCTTATTATTATTATTAAAAATATTTAATGAGATGAACAACTGATTACCACTTTTACAGTTAAAGCTATTTAAAACATTGTTATAATGTATTGTTGTTTTATTGTTTCTGAAATTATTTTATTTATCAGAACCATCTCCATCACATATTTTATTATTATTATATGTGATATGTGATCATACATTTTTATTATACTTATTAATTTAACAAAATAAAGTATATATTATAGTATTGAAAAGTATACTGTGTCTTAGAAGAAACTGATTCGGTTTGGTAGTATGCTCATTGTATTCATATTATATTAATAGTTTCTTTCCCACAAATTTTATCGATGTCTGGAAATTTGATAATAGATTAATAAGAATTTACTCCACTGTCTTAAATATAAATGGGTATTGACCATTGTGTATCTATGCTGCTTCAGCATTGACCAATTTTTTTATTTTGTCTATAAGATATGTATTTAATATGTAAAAATTATTCTATAACAAAAAATATTTGCAAAATGTGGATTTTAAAACTAGTTACATAGTTTGTAATAAAATGCTGTGTGTAGTGTATTTTGTTAGAAATTATTTAATTTTAAAGAACAATATTACACTATAGTGTATGTGCAAGAATATTGATTATTATAATATATACAATGGGTAAATAAGTTATCAATGTTAATAATAATAAATGTGTAATATTTAAATTACTTTTGTGATTATATATTATTTATTGTATTTTATAAAAAAATGACATATTTATGATTATTTGCAAATTATTATTATTATTATTATGTACAATATAATATAATAATAACCTATCAGAATCAGATTAAAAAAAATTTGGTATCCAATGTTATTATTTATTTATATTGTAACTATGATAATTTTAAAACATTTGTTTATTATAGGTATATTGTCACTGATTATAAACTAAATGTATTTACAAAATAGTATTAGGTAAAAAATATGAATTTATTTTCTATAGCAGTATTTCACAATTATTGTATTTTAAAACTTTAAAAACATGGCTACAGAAATATAATTTGGAATAAATACTACTCTATATTTAATTTCTCGGATTGGATAATAAATGTTTGATTTTTGTGAATTACATTATATTCCTTTTTAATTGTAAATATATTATTGTTATTGTTTAAGTTCTTATTGAATCTTGAGTGGTGTAACTACTTCATATTTTTTTTTTTTTTGTTTTTGTTGAATTATACATGTCGATTATGTTTAAAAATTAATTTTATGCTATTCATACTGTAATCTTAATAGAAAAAGTATTAACAATAATTTAAATTTGTTAACTTTGTGCATTAGCTAAACCTAACTTTTTATAATATGTTATACATTAGTGTAAAAATTATGAGAACAATTGTTGCGCAATATTAATATATTTTGTTGTTAAAATAGAAAATCAATTTTGAAATAACATTGGTTAGTATGATTAAAAACTTGTATTTCGTGGCATATATGTAATTTTTTATAATAATTATATGTAAATAAACATTAAAAAGTAAAATACAGTATCAGATAAAATTATTAAATTTTACTATCAACAGTTTCTATTATGTATTACGTTATTTTTATTGTCAAACTAACACCTATCTGAATAGGTACTGTACATTTAACAAATTTTTCATTTGAAATACTGATTATTTATATTATTTAAAAAAAAAATATATATATATATATTTACTCAAATAATTGTTTATTGTTTGTATCTGGGTAATAATTTATTCTTTACACTGAATAAAATACAAAATTCCTTTTTTTGTGATTAAAAATATGTTGGAATTTTGTTCATATTTATGAGGAACATAAACCCTATTTCGTTCACTTTTTCTTAAATATAATTTGAAGAGTTTTTAGTATTTATAAAAAATTCTCATATTTTTTCATTAGGAATTTTATATTATTAACCTTTAAATCTGTATACAATAATATTGATAATATTTATAATTTATTATTCACATCAGATCTTGGGTAATTTTTGAATGAAAAATAAAATCCACATTAGGTAGGTATTATTTATTTTAGTAGAAAAGTCATTAATATTGAATGACAGTATTTTTCAGGTAAATACATTAAAATCAATTTTTATATTAATATAATATACTGTATTTCCAAAACTTAAAAAAGGCTTCACAGACATATTTCGTATTTAATTAAGTAGTTATTTTAATCTAGGTACCTTAATTGTACATAAGCAGGTAGGTATATACATTGTATACGTCTATTCAAAATTATATTTCATTAGATACTTTTAAATTTAAAAAATAAGATAAAACTAACTTGTGATATATAATAGTATATATAAGCTATTAGGCATATACTAAAAAATATGTCTGATTTATATTAAAACAAATTTTAAATTTTCATAGTAGGTATATTTTTTAATTTTGAGGGGAGCTAGGAATTTATTGTATTTACAATCTTTATTTTTGTCCCAAAGTGACAAATTCTAATTGATTAAACACAAAACAGATGTATAGTGTGGACAGTGGTCATTGCTGACCAGTGCCGGCGCAAGAATTTGCAAGTCCTGGTGCAAGATATATTTTAAGGGGATGACTATTATTCAAAATTTTTGGACATATAAAGTCGATATTAAATTATAATGTAATATATAATGATAAAATATTGTTTGTTGTATAATGTATATTAATTATTACCGGGGCTCGTAAGTTGATGCATTTGCAAATCAAATATGCTAAATACTATATCATGCTAAGTGAGGTAGAAATCCGATTCAAAAATACATAGGTACCTACCTATAATATGACATTTTATTTTGCATATAAATGTATATTGAACTATTTTGGTTTTATAGTGCATAATATTCTGTATGTACTTTATTAGGAAAACAAACTGTTTAAAATTTAAATATATTATACACGCTATTTTATAAAAAAGAATATAAATAAATTGTGTTGTGATAATTTTATTTGTTATATTATATATTATAATTTCGTATTTTCAAGATAGGTATATAAATAGATCGCATGTACCTACCGATGACTCGACTGCAGTCATTTATTAATAAAATTATGTAAACCGGTATAGGCGTTAAGTTTAAAATATTTAAAAAAATGTATTAGTGTATATTTAGGTATTTTTAAGGTAATTTTAGGTAGGTATACTAAAAAATTAAAATCATTGATTGATTTTTTTTTTTTTTTTTTGCTGAGCATGTTTTAAGTTCATAATTTTAGATTTTTAGTGTATACAAATGCATATTTCTAAACTTCTTGGTGCACGTTTTGCAAGATTTTAGTGCATTATTGCATGCTTATTTATACGTTTTTCAATGCATGAACTGTAAAGCCTTGATTATGACAGATAACGACGACGATAAGACCGCACAATAAAAATAACCACTGTGTAATATTCGTGCTGACAATCGGGACAATTAATGAATTCTATACTGTTGATTCGGGGCACAGCGGAGTTGTGCCCGTAGACCGTACTGTCGTATGTAGGTAGGAGGTACCTACCTAAATGAATTGTATAAATAAATTAATAATCGTATTATACGATTGATCGCTTGAAATTTCGAATTTCTTTTCGGTAGGTAGTTGTACAACTGACGTTGCAGTATCGACTAGGTATATTATTGATGAAATATATTATTTATTTAATTTAATTTGCGATAAATATTTTTTTTTTATTCAATATTCTCTATACTAAATATTATTGCGTGCGTTCCATCAAAAACAATTATATAGGTACAATCGTCATTTTATTGTAAATTTTATCAAAATGTGACTTACTTTATCCACTCGGTGGCAGATAATGTACAAAATATACAGGTCATTTACGAAATGAACGTTTTATAAATAATATTTTTACTTTTTCCAGTAGGTAGGTATGGGTAGTGTTCACCTTTCGTACTTCACCCGTAAAATATACATATTTTTAGGCATAATATAGGTTCGTACAGTAGCAGATTTGGAGGAGGGGGACGTGGTCCTCTCCTTGGAGAGTTTTTTCGAATCATTATTTGAACGGTATAAAGTTGATTTTGAATAGGGGTTAGCCCTTTATTTTTCTATTATCCTTATTCGCCGTTCCTTCCCCATTAAATTAGCTTCAGATCTACCCCTGGGTACGTATAGGTATATACCTGTATAGGTACTCTACGTAGATTATTCACAATCGATTAACCGATTTATATAATGTAATACCTACTTATCTACTTTATTATACAATAACGCCTGGTCGGGAAATTTACAATTAATCTTAAAACAAAAATTTTAAAGTATATAAATATGATACAGAAAAATAGATAGGTATTTTTATAACAAATTTAAGGACCGCACAACACAAAAAACCGTATTTTTTTTTACGTATTATTATTGTTATTATTATTAGTACAAATATGTATAAAAAAATTGCATACAGTGATTTGTTTTTGAATTACAGCGTTTTAAAAATCACTCGTTGACGTCTTAAGTTCATACACAAGATTTTTGTTATATTTTACAAAAATGAAAAATTAATAATTATTAATAATTAATAACGTGTACTATTAGCAGTAGGTAATACAAAATTGGTGTTATTATAATTTATATATACCAATATAATATGTATATGATACTAGATATATATATTTATATATAAATGATTGTACATGAACATTTTGAAAACTCGAAACAGAAATTTACCGGGAAATTTACTAAACATTAATTTAAGAAAATATCTGTTATCATTTAGTATTTACTAATTATATTACAGTGGAAAAAATATGTTCCTACAAAACAAACAAAACGACATTAAAATTGTATTTTAAAGTTTAATTCGAATATTGTTTTTAAAATATTGTCATACACAAATTCTATAATATAGGTGTACTTAGCTACTCAAAAATGACCAAACCATCCGAAATAATTGTTCGTTTGTTTTGTGTGAACACGTTTTTTTTAAATAAAGATCATGATGACACAACAACAAAAAAAAGTGGTACTGACACGGGATTATTTTTAAATTGTCAGATATACATTTTCCCTACAGTGTCTTATATAGAACTCCTTAAAATCTCCAAGCGTATGCTGTGTTTTTAATATTTAATATTTATTTTTCATGGAGCTATTATTATTATTATTATACGATAAAATTTACACCAACAATTAGGAAAAAACACACGGGAACTTATGAAAATTATTATTAATTTGTCATTTTCGTCGAATATAAAAGAAAATATAAATAAATATCTTGATAGTCATAATAGGTTCGAAAGTTTGTGCATTAAAAAGTATCGACATGTATGTCAAGATATGGATTTTACCAGTAAAACAACATCACTTTAGGTGTACATTTATTTTATCATATACTTTTATCGTCTCATTAATTATTTGGGACTAAATTTTTATTAGTATTTTATGTATTGAAAAAAAGCAAATTATAATCATAATAATTGTATTAAAAACTAAGGAACGATGAAATATTTTAATATTTATCAAAATACTCGTATCAATATTACAGGTACCTCCTGCATATGCATATAAAAATCAATTAGTTATATACAAATTAAATTTAAAACTTTATTAATACAATATAGTTAATGTACGTCCAATATGATAGGATATTAGTTAATATATAATATTAGTTAATACCTATATAATAATATAATATAAAATAATGATATTATGTAATGTTATATGAATATAATGAATATCTTGGACGGTTCTTTTTTATAAATGTGTTTCTATCACATATCCGAATCTAAATACCTAATTTTAATTTTTTAAAGTTATTCAAAATTCTTAGGGTAGGTATTTTATTACATTTCTTATAATTTTAAGTCATTTTAATATTTTTTTTTTTTTTTTTTTTTTTGCCGAATTCAAAGTAATTAAATTCAAATATAAGACATGAAAATGCTGTAAGTAGGGGATGAAAGTACTTTGCTTGTTGGCTAGGATACTAGAGTAGTGAATACATTAAATTTTACTTTCTAAAAAACGATTTTGATCGAAATTTGCTGTAATATAACATAGGTAAGTCATAAATATTACTGTCATATTCATTATTTTCATAATGCATATAAACCATATGGTAACTTTATTTCAGTGGCTATTATTTATCATTTTTGCTATTGCAAACTTTTAAAATTATAAAAAAGTACTACCACACATGAAATAAGTGAGGGGTATTTAAAATGTACATTGTCATTATTATTATTAATGTTTACATGCACAGACATACTAATATTTTAGTAATTATATCTTTATAAATAGTACGTATTATATATTTGTACTTTTAATTAATTTTATATTAGGTACGTGTAATTAATAATAAAAATAATGTATACCTTTTATATATAAATCTAATATGAAAAAGAATACGAAAAATTATCAACATTAATATTTATAAATAACGATAATTATTAATTTATTAATATTGATTTTCATTCTATAATTAGTAAGTACCTACTTTAAAGAGATTTCCTATTAAAATATAACGGACAATTATTATACATTGGAATTTTAGACTATGAGACATAGTACTCATTGTGTACTCATTATTTACTGTAGTATGTACCTACTATTTTAAGTTTTTAACTTGAAAATAATTCTATTATATAAATAATTTTTTTTGAACACTGGTAATTTATAAATATTAGAAATTTGATTTTTTTTTTCAAGCATATTTAATATGTACGAGTATAGAATTACTTTATTGGATAAATTATAAGTCTAGTAGAAATTTCAAAGTATAGATATTTTTGATAAAAAATTATTTCGTTTAGTACCTATTATCGAGAAGGCATTTTTGATTTTCTCCGTAGTTTTCTTAACCGTAAAGGAAAACAACATACAATAGGTACCTAATCACTCAGTATTCCCATAAATACGTAATTTTATATTGCATTATTTGTGTAATATTGTTTTTAATATAATTTATAAATACATTTATCAATGAATCCTTTGGTGTATTAAGTATTAAGAATAAGGTTATAATGTAACCTTGATGTAATGTGACTTTGAGCATTGCTATTTTTAGAGCTCTATTGCCTTCTGTTGGCCTATGTTTAAGTAGCCTACTTTTAACGTAATCAGTCGGTTTCCATATTGAATTTGGTGATAATAAACATTAGATTAGAAATATTAATAATAATGAACAAGTTCCATTATTTCATATGTTATACATCTTTAGGTAATAAATAATTTCTGAACTTCAATGGTTTTTTTAAATATCTCATATCAAAAATAATTAATATTATGATACCTACATGTTTTATATTAAGTACTTAAGTACCTACTCAATTAGTTATTATGACGTGGGGACTAGGTATTATTATTGATGAAATGTTAGGTATATTATATTAATTTCATTTTATTTACGGTAAATATTTTTCTTTTGTTCAATATTTTGTATGGTGCACGTGCCCGTGTGCCCCTTAGCACGAGCCGCCACTGTGGACTATACTAAATATTATTGCGTGCGTTTTTTTTTATGAAATTTTTTTATGCTAATTTACTTTTTTTTAGAAAATATTATGGATAATGACCCTCCTCCCCCCTCAAGATTTTCAGCTTAGCCCCCTAATATGCCTAAGCTCCCCGAAAATTATTCTACACATTTAAACGTAAATTTTTTTTATAGGAATAAATATATTGATGACATAACCGTCTCCCCTCCATCCTGAAATATTGGCCGGTCACGATTTTGTCATAATATAATGTGTATCCTACCGGGAAGTTCCTGATAGGTATCGGTTGGGTACAAGACGGGACGTCCCGAAAGGGTCTAATTCCTTCTCGACAAGAAGTTCCTGATAGGTATCAGTTGGGTACAAGATGGGAAGTCCCGAAAGGGTCTAATTCCTTCCCGACAGGAAGTTCCGGCTAGGCATTAATTGGGAAACTATAAACACTCGGCTCCCGGGACGCACTGTGCTATTAGGGAATATATATATAGGGCAATTACGATAGGTATAAATGTCATATATTGTCACTATTTTATATTTAAAGAAAAACTATTTTTCATGATCAATATCATATTGAAGACGTCAACAGTCATCAAGCGTTCATCAACACGCACGGAAAGTTTCATAAAACCTGCAAAACTTAACGACGACTATTACTGAGTCTTTTACAAGCATTATTGACAAACAATGAAAAAATTAATGGAGACAAATTACCTCCCTATTAGATCTAATTACATCAATCACTCAATTCAACGTCATTGAAGACAATATTTTACCCATAATATTTTACATTTTAAAAAGAATACGAACCAGGACAGAGATACATCTAACTTGGAAAAACGAAGAACATTTACTAGAACATGGCCGTAGTTTACACTATTGAAAACCTCAGCAAAAATCTACATAGATAATATATCCACTTCAGAGTAGCTTTTAAAAGCTTTATGAATAAAATTACTAAAAAAGGCGTTACACGTATAGAAGAAGAATGACCTGGACCAAAATCATATTATTCGTCCATTAAAGTAGGGTTGAATAACGGACTAATATTATTTAAAACAAATTGGTAGGTACCTATCTACTTTGAACACGTCATTTTTAATTATTTTAGTACTTTATTTGAGCATGAACTAGCTTTTATAATGGAAATATCTCATAAATGTAGTGTAGATAGTTTATATTCATACATACGGAAATGACTGGAAAAATCGAAAAATGCCGTGTTCAAATTATATAGTTAGGTACCAACTAGAATGGATGACTAAACGTCCCATATTTAAACTTTGTGTTCCGTTGTGCCGAAAACTTATAAACTTCTAACGAGACACTTAATATCCTGTTTTTACACATCTAGTCCCTTTTTATAAATGCTGTAATACATTTTTGTTCGTTTTGTCTAAAGATATTTAAAGAAAAATATATTAAGTTGGCATACAAATAATAAAATTATTACAAACACGGGACCACTATTAAACAACATAGGTCTATATACTTAAATAATGTATTGAATACAGAAAACTGTATTTTTAAATAGTTAGATATTAATATTTATTCAATATCCTCAACATGATTTAATAGAAAATATTTGAACCTAAATACATGTAAAACATACACATTTGCTACAAATGTGCAACTGCACTGTGGTAGTGCATATATACAAAATATTATAATTGTTGCAATCGTACGCATTGTTTTAATTTGTCCTCTCAAATGAAATAATAATGGCTCTCCTGTGATAGCAGGAGATTCATTCTTATTATTTGTTTTTCACGTATTTACTACTATGTTTGTGTTAAATATGTTTCACAATAATTTATTTTTATTTATATAAATTTAGTTAAATTTTTTTTTACATATTTTAAAGTCAAAATCATTGAAATACAAGTCAATAGTTATTCTAAAATAATTAAAAAATTTCTCTCATTCTCCCAACATTTCGTTATTATATAAAAAAAAAAAAATTGTACCTATACTATTAATGAGTAGTACAATAATATAATATTATAGTATCTCAACCAAGACCACTGTCCGGGGTCCATACTATACATCTGTTTTATGTTTGATTAATTAGAAATTGTCACTTTGAGGAAAAAATACACATCATTGTAAATACAATAAATTCCTACCTCCCTCAAAATTTTAAAATATGCTATAAAAATTGAAAATTTGTTTTAATATAAATTAGACATAATTTTTAGTAGCTGTAATATATAATATATATAATATTATAATAGCTTATGGATAATATTAATTATTATATACCACAAGCTAGATTTATTTTATTTTTAAATTTAAAAGTAAGTACCCAAATGAAATATATTTTTGAGTGGACGTACTTATGTACAATTAAAGTAGGTTAGGTTAAGGTTAGTTAAGGTTAGGTTAGGTCATCTCTAAAAAATAATTACTTATTAGTTTATTACTAACATATAAAATGGGCTAAATTGTGTACATACATATTTTCAATTGAACTAATTACATGTTTTAAAAATATGCATTTAAACATTGCACCCATTAATTGTTGACAAAATCAAATGATGTAAAAAGAAAATTAGAAAGTGGGTCTCTTACTGCAGTAATTAAAAGTTACACTGCTATATTATCTTGGTTTTTCTAATTTGCTTTGTATTCAATGATTTAAATATTATTCTTGATTCATTTCTAATAGGTGTTCTAATTTTAAAAGTATTTTTCGTTTGTTTTGCTTGAATTTGAATTTCTTTTAGATTTAGAGTGGAAAAAAAGAATCGTTTGGTTTACAATGATATTTATTATTTATTTAACTGTAAACAACTCTTCAACCAAAATCCAATCGGTATATAATATGTAGGTATCTATACATTTTCTGATATGAAATTTCATCAGTTAGGTTCATTGAAGAGGAGAAATTTTTTGGTTTTTTGTTAAACAAATAAGAGAAACTACCGAAGAATGGGTTAAAACCGTAAATTTTTCGTGATTTTGAAAATAATGGGTATAGAAATGTGAATTTTTCACTGTAGAGTACCTACTTATATGTTTTTTTACTATTATATTAGATACCTACCTATATGTTTGAATACAAGATATATTCTTAGAAGTTTTTTAAAAATTTTGTTTGAAAGTACCTAATAGTAAAAGCTAAGTTATAAAAATAACAACTGTGTTTGAATTGAAACTCAACTAAATTTAAAATATGGAGTGTTCCTAAAATATAAACCTGCCTCCTTTCCCACCCCTCAACACAAAAGATTCACTATACAATAATAAACATACCTATAATATTATTTTAAAATATATATAATAATAAATAATATTAAATTTCGTGATATAAATCAGTTGTTTAAAATAGAATAGGTACTCAACATTTAAATTTATTCAAAATAATTTATTAGTATAAGAGAAAATAGTATAATATAATTTATTTTTAAAGGGTTTAAAACACCTAAATGTAATTATAAAAATTGTATAATATATGGGTAATACACAATTATATAATTTTTAATAGTTAATTTTAGGGATATTTCAAGAAAAATTACTATTTAACAATTTAAAATCGTTTTGAAAATATTTTTTAAATGGTTCTATGTTCGTTATATTTTTATTATTGCACAGTTATGATATTTCTTTAAAAATATATAAAAAGTTTGATAAACTGTGACGTATTTCCTCGTAGACATTTTTTCAATTCATTAAATCTATAATTAAATATCCACATTTAAAATAAAGCTCTTCGATGAAGAACAGTATTTATTTAGGACTATATTTTCATGTAAAAATTCTTCTTCTGTAATAATTGAGTCGGGAACATAGAGCTAAACCTATAGGTAGTTTTTACATAATAAAAATACATGTAGGTACGATGACTTCTTAATTACTTATCACCAGTTTTTTTCTTCACAAAACAATAATTGTTTTAAAATTATTTTAAATGTTAAAAAAGTTAAAATTGTCCATAATATATTTTGATAAACAATTTTATTTTATTTGTAATTTTTTTTTTTTTTTAGATAACAATGCGTACTAATATTTTATATAATATAGATATATAGATAATTATATTATACTTATAATATTTTGAATTATTAACTTTTATTTTAGAAGAACAAGCATATTAATTTATATAAAGAAATGAGTTAATGCATATGAAGGATTTAAAAGTAGAATGAAAACTTTCAACGAATATTAAGTACCCTTATAAGTTATGTCTTATATTTCGGTTGTGTCCATATGCTTAGCTTGTACAAGTGAAAAATAAATTATGGTTTTTAGTTATAGAATGTTTCAAAATAATAAGTAAAAAATATTAAAATTAAAATCAATAGTTTAGAATTAAATATTAATAAACATTTAAATATAAAATCACTTTTACAATATTATTATGCTTGCACTATTACATCATTATTTAATAGGTAGATTTTTATTTTTAATAGATATAGGTACCTATAGTTCAATTAATTCTGGTTTGTTTTTACTACTTTTTAGTATAAATAATGTTATATTTTTACTTAATTTACATTATTATATATTAGGTATATTAGGACAATAATTATTCCTCGATTAGTCTCTAGTTTTCACTTTTTGTGAAATTTTTATTTGTTTATTTATTTATTTTTATTTGTTTTAGAATATTCAATTTAAGTGGACCTTTACCGTTGCTTTGATGTAGAACTCAGACAGCCAATAGACCGGTATAACAAGTTATAACTCAAACAATTAAAATACATTTAATGTTTCATTAAAATAAAAATAAAAACACGATTATATTCATTGTGTGATGTAATATTTTTTTTCTAAAAAAAAAGGTAACTTAGTTTAAATTAACATCGATATCTAGGTCAATAAATGGGTGGGAGGTATCTAAATGAACCAGTAATTTCTATATTATTTTAATAATAATTAGTAAATTCCTATAAATGCATCAAATATTAAACATTATGTTAACCTTTAATAAAATAATTATCGAAAAAAAATAACGAAATTGAATATTGAATTTAATTTATAAAATATAATTAAGGACATTTAAGTAGATTTTAAATTGTATTTGAATTATTTGTCATTTTGCACTGTTTGTATATGAGCGTTGAATTGTAAGTATATACAAATAAAGTGTTTAATGAAATTTAGTAATAAGAAAACAAATTGGAATAGTACGCGTAGTATATACTTGATTCGACACAAATAACCATTATTACATTATCTTACTCCATTTGAATGGAAGGGGAGTTGAAGTATTATTACATAATAAATCAGATCGTATAAGTCAAACATATTATACAAACAAACACATAATATTATAATATTTTGTGTCACGAAAATTTTTATCGTACACTCGATGTATACGAATTATCTTGTTTTTCTTTAATATATTTTATCATATTTACTATAATTATTATAGTTTTCTTTCAATAAGTATCTATAGTGTATATATAATACTATATATAGGTAGTAGGTACTCATAATAATATAAGTACATATAGTCACGTCAAAACCACATCCAATAGAGAATAGTTCGATCATCCGAAGAGAATCAGTTATAACCAAACGAATGCGATTTTACGACTATGGGTAAGTTTTTTTTTTTTTTTTGGTTCAAGGCTTTTCACTCTTCCATTTAATATTTTTAATATCATATTATCTACGATGAATGGTAAAACCAATCGACTCCCATTGTATGTTATAGGCTCGAAAGTTCGTGCGATAAAAAATATCGACATGTATGTCAAGATATGGATTTTACCAGTAAAACATCACTTTAGGTGTACATTTATTTTATCATATACTTTTATCGTCTCATTAATCGTTTGGGACTAAATTTTTTCTAGTATTTTATGTACATATTGAAAAATAACAAATTATAATTATATTAAAAAATTAAGTACGATGAAATATTTTAATGTTTATCAAAATATACTCGTATCAATATAATAGGTATGCATTTAAAAATCAATTAGGTATATGCAAATTAGATTTGAAACTTTGTTAATACAATATAATTATTGGACATCCGATATAAGAAGATATTAGTTAATACCTATATAATAATATAATATAAAATAATGATATTATGTAATATTATATGAATATAATGGAAATCTTGGATGGTTCTTTTTTATAAATGTGTTTCTATCACATATCTGAATCTAAATGTTTAATTTTAATTTTTTAATATTATTCAGAGTTCTATACTTACATTTCTTATAACTTTAAGTCATTTTAATATTTTTTTTTTTTTTTTGCCGAATTCAAAGTAATTAAATTCAAATATAAGATATGAAAAGGCTGTAAGTAGGGGATGAAAGTACTTTGCTTGTTGGGTATAGGATACTAGTAGTGAATACATTAAATTTTACTTTCTAAAAAACAATTTTGATCGAATTTTGCTGTAATATAACATAGGTAAGTCATAAATATTACTGTCATATTCATTATTTTCATAATACACCTTATGGTAACTTTATTTCAGTGGCTATTATTTATCATTTTTGCTATTGCAAACTTTTAAAATGATAAAAAAGTACTCCCACACATGAATTAAGTGAGAGGTATATGAAATGTACATTGTTATTATTATTATTAATGTATACATGCACAGACCTCCTAATATTTTAGTAATTATATCTTTATAAATAGTACGTATTATATATTTGTACTTTATCAAAATTCATTTTTATAATAGGTACGTATAATTAATAATAAAAATAATGTATACCTATTATATATAAATCTAATATGAAAAAGAATACGAAAAATTATCAACATTAATATTTATAAATAACCATAGTTATTAATTTATTAATATTGATTTTCATTCTATAAGTAGTAAATACTTTAAAGAGGTTTCCTATCTAAAAATATAATGGACAATTATTATATGTTAAAATTCCAGACATTGGAACATTGGAACCCATTATTTACTGTAGTATGCACCTACTATTTTAATTTGAAAATAATATACCTACCTATATATAATATATTATGTAAATAATTTTTGAACACTTTGGTAATTTATAAATGTTTGAAATTTGATTTTTTTTTAAGCATATTTAATATGTACGAGTATAGATTTACTTTATTGGATAAATTAAGTCTAGTAGAAGTTTTATAGTGTAGATATTTCTGATGAAAATTATTTCGTCTAGTACTATTGAGAAGGTATTTTTGATTTTCTCAGTAGTTTTCTCAAGCGTAAAGGAAAACAACCTACAATAATCGACATTTATTCTACTTACTACCTATTGATGTAGTCGTGAATTTTTTAGTGGGTATACGCTGAAGCTTTAAGGATTTATCCACTAACTTTTTTTTTTTTTTGGGGTGGGGGTAAGTTTGTGGTTTTCTAAACTATTTTAAGCCCCATTTTTTTAGAATTAAAAATATATTATAATAAAAGATAATATTATGGTGGAGTTGAAGCACCCCTCCCCCCCCCCCCGAACGTTTGGGCTAATTGTGACATTGCCAGGAACAGGGCTTGAAAATGTTATATTTATAACGTTATAACAAGAAAAATCAATAACGTATTTTAACAAATAATTATATAACGCCAAATTTTTATAACATTTTAAAACGACAACGTTTTCAAACCTTGGCCGGAATGAACAATTAAGTTTTGATAATAGATACCTAAGGAGTAAAAATAATAGGAATAGGTACAGTTTTTTGTCACAAAAATTTAGAATTATTAAATTAAAAAACGTACTAGTACCCAGATACAAGTAATATTGACTCAGAAAATGAGTGACTTACATTGAAAGAATCACTCGGTATTCCCATGAATACATAATTTTATATTGCATTATTTGTAATATTGTTTTTAATATAATTTATAAATCAATTTATCAATGAATATCTTATATCAAAAATCATTAATATCATGATATCTACATGTTTTATATTAGGTACTACCTATTCAAATAGTTGTTATGACGTGGGAAGAATTGCATAAAAATATAAGTATAAGTATGCCTCTAATACTACTGTTCATTTGTACGGTTGTACGTATAAACTAAAAATTCAGATGTGTACGGTGTAGATATACTAAACACGGTTTACAAGCATTTAACATTTTGGAAAATGGATAGGTAGGTACTTAATGATTATAGTCATTTTGTATTAATCATCCCCGTTCCCGGATACACGAGCAATTTATCATATTTTAGCGTGTTATTAAATATATATTATTATTTATTTCTGTAAAATATTTTAGTACAATAATATGTAAAATTCATCACCATCCGGTACCATTCCCAAAGTGAATAGAGCATAGAATAATATTTACAATAACGTTACAATATTCACGGAGATACCAACAAGTCTAAACTCAGAAACTAAGTTTACCAAAGAACATAATGTTGTTGCTACAATTACCAACTTATAAATTCTCGTTTTCCATAAGCATATCACTTATTAGGCAATGAAGAAAAAATAGAACAATAAATAAAACTAAACTTTTTTTTAAATGAGTAGGTACCTACTGCAAATTCGTCAGTAGACCGTAAATAATAAAATTTATTATTTATGGGGGAGGCTAAGATCACATATTACCAATGTAGATAATAAAAAATGTACTAAAATCTTAAAAGTGTCAAAAAGTATATTGGTTTAATGTTATACAACGCAAAATATAATAATAATTAGGAAATAATTTAAAAAAAAATTATATATTTATACCAATACCTACCTATATTATAAAAAAACAATATTTTATATATTATATAATATAAAATGAATATATATTATAAAAAATATTAAGAAAAAAAAAAAAATATGCCTAGAGTATTCGTAAAATGTCTATAAAGGTATCAACTAGTTTCGACTATAGGTTATCATCAGGCTATAACCTGATAGGTACTATTAAAAGGACGCCACACATGCATTATTTTATCGTAAAAAACTGTTTTGCAAGAAAAAATTGTTCTTGAGCTGTAATTATAATTAAGAAACTAAATTTTGATACAATATTATAACATTGACATAATATTTTAATAGTTTTGTTAAAAAACATCGTGATTACACAAACAATAAAAAGTGGTACTAACACAGATTTATTTTAAAATTACTTTTAAAATGTACTTAAATATTTTTAAATTATAAGATTTTTATTCTTCTTAAAATGTCATACAAATTTCCTATACAGAACTCCTTAAAAATCGTATGTGTACCGTACTCTTGGTAGATAATGATGTATACCTGTATGTTAACCTGATGATGACTTATAGACGAAATTCTTTTTGCTTTTATAAACATTTTATGAATATTCTAAGTATATTTTCTTTTTATATATTTATTGTAATATATATTAATTTTTTATTATATATATTATAAAGTATTGTTATTTTTACAATATATATTTTATTTTAACTATTAGGATACCCAAACTGCTATAACTGCAGTCTTCTAGTAGTATTTTGATCAAACATTTGAACAACGTCATCGTCTTTGAACTTTTCTTTTTTATTGCATTACAATGATTGTGTTTATACATTTTTTCTTATATCATCCATTTTTTAATAATTGTTATTAATAAAATTACAATTACAGAATATAACAAAACTATAGGTAACTATTACTGAATAACTGCAATAAAATTAGCGCATAAATAGCTAAAAAAAAAAAAAAAAAAAAAACACTGCATTGGCCCATGGGGGGGGGCTATAGCCTACTTAGCCCTCCCCCTGGCTAAGACCTTGGACGTATATATTATCATATACCTACTCGCTTATCAAATAATAAAATTTGACTATACTACTCATTAACGAAAAAATTGAGAAATGGGTATACCTACGCGTATAACCCCTTATACCCTCCACTACAACCCTGAATTACTTACATTGGAATGTAAATATTATACTCAATAGTGATTTAAAATTTAAAATAATTTTAGGTATACTACATAATACACGTAGTCTGTCTGTCTGATGATCGAAGAGACTTCCACGTAAGCTGAAGCTGGGCACATTATATATGTTGCCAATAGGTGTACTTATATCTATGTTACATTTGTTAATTTTCACAATTTATAAACATAATATTTTAACCACAGAATTGATTAAATTTACATGATCAATTCTGTGATATGACCAAAATGTCTGAAATATATATTCTCGTGTTGTCACATATAACAAATCCTATAGTACACTTGAAGCTTGTTACTGGACAAAGTGTGCGCTACAACACGCACAAAAATAAGTCTTGCTTTATTTGTTTTTTTCTATTTATAAAAAAATTCCGTCATAAAGGTAGGTAGCTTTTCTCTACCTATATTACAGGGAAAATACAAAAAAATATTTTTATTTTAAAACTCTTAATAACTCTTTCTACCCAAAATATAGTATTCAGCAAAAAAAAAAAAAAAAATTATAAATGTAACGTATTGTAAAACCAATAGATTCTTCGCTCCACTGCGAATATAAAATGTCATAATGTATTTATTTTTTGGTCTAGATTATATTTATTTACTACAAATTTCTCACGGTTATATCAATTTAAATGAAATATAAATGTCAAACTCAGGTTCTGAATTCTATATATATACCGAGAAATTGAACTACCCGATAATTATTAAATTTATGATTTATATTTATTTAAAAATAATTTATTAATAATTCTTATATTACTTATAAATCACATATTCTCCATGTGGATTAACTCAGTTTTTATATCTTGGAACAATATGCAGTGGTCTGGGCCAATATAACCGTGAAAAAATACAATTTTTTGATACATAATATATAGATTTTTTATTTATTTTTTTGTATTTCAGGAGCTTTAAATTTAGTATCGTTAATGTTATTTACGATCGAATCATTCGCTTTATACGTGCCTATGTACCATCATCTGAAGATCGACACTGCAGAAAAATATAATTTCACGTTCAGAGAAAATAAGTGGGTAGTTCTGGTAGCAGGTTCATCAGGATGGTCAAATTACAGACATCAGGTATGAAAAATTTGTTGAAAAATCTATTAATTCGAATTAAATTTGAATGAATAATAATAGGTAAATTAAATTCATAAGTAATAATAATAATAATGATAATTTTTATCTTCTTTAGTTCCTGTTTCACAGATAATTTTCATGAAGGTTTTCCTGACTAATGGAATATGTTCATGAACTCTATGAAATATCCACGAAGTAGCTAACTATAAACCTAAATGTCTTTAAAATGTTCGTGTTATTTTTCACATCATTCAGCCTACAGTAAATTTAATATTAATAAATTAGTAATATGGTTGATCTACTGTTATATTAATATGTAATCTTACGTTTTGCAACTACATATTTAATGCTTTTAAGGAAATATGGGTTACAAGTAGATGTAATTTAGATGGATTTCTCCAAAGATTTAAACTCTATAAACGGCAAAGCTCTCATTTCAATATCATAAGTTTCCGGATTTACTACCCCCCCCCCCTTATTATCATTCATTTTTAGAAAACAGACTACAATGCGTCAAACTTAAAAGTAATAAATCTAGTATCTTCATTGCTTCATCTGGGGTTTTTCAAGAGGGATATGTATCCCCACTAGTTTTTTCATTATTTGTCAACAGTATAAATACTATTCTCATATATGTTATATTCTCAGCACTGTTTTATATTTTGCTGATAATATAAAAGTATTTTTGAAAATAAACTTTTTGGATGCTTATATTAAATTTCAAAATGAATTGGGATAGTTTATTCATAGATTAA
This sequence comes from Pemphigus obesinymphae, assembly GCA_025469235.1. NCBI lineage: Eukaryota > Metazoa > Arthropoda > Insecta > Hemiptera > Aphididae > Pemphigus > Pemphigus obesinymphae. The sequence continues at coordinate 85,919 of JAIPRL010000886.1, forward strand.
AATTTTTTTTTTTTTTAATTGGTTCAAAGAACTAGAATTACAACTAAATATTCTCCGCAAATGTTTAACTGAAAATCACCAGAATTCGCTCTCCCATTATACTTTATCTATAAAATGAATGGTGTTGGAATCCTCATGGCTGGTGACAGCATACTATGTGACCTAGGTTTTTTTAATAACTTTTTACGGAATGAGCCACTAAACCGCATGATGAGCTTAGCTATAATGAGGACTCGTCATTCTTGTAATATAATAATTAATATATCGATGTACACACCTCTTATAAATGTTAATAATAATATTGTATTTTATCGTGTTCTATTGAGAGAAATACACTTTATTATATCTACTTGTTTTAGCTATTTGAACCAATTGTATTATAACATTTTGTTTTGGGTATTAATTCTGTATTTGATAAATATTAACAATAACGATAATAATAATAATAATAATAATATTGAAAATATTTCAGTTTTAAAAAAAGTAATCATTATTTTAAAGAATAAAATACGTTGCGATGAAAAAAATATAAAAATTCTGACCACTCCCCAACATAAAATCCGTTTTCAGTGCGAAACTGTGGGTGTGAAAATTCTAAAAATTACTTAGCAAATAATTTATAAATATCTGTTAAGTGTTAATGTTTGATGTTTTTAGGATAAATTGGGAGGGGAAGAGAGATGGTAATTTAGTGAATGTAAAATATAGACAATAATATTTATGACTGAAAAATCATCTATCATACAAATTTAAAAACAACTAGAATTGAATACGTCATACATTAATTACATTTTTATTTTAGGCGGATATATGTCACGCATATCAAATAATTAGAGAAAACGGAATACCAGAAAAAAACATCATAACGATGATGGTAGATGACATTGCATATAACCCAAGGTGAATATAACAAAAATTTAAATTGAATAAAACAAATATTGAAAAAATGTAATTAATACATTTTAGAATAATAAAATCATCAAAACTAATCGAATTACACTTATGTTAAATTCATTTTTATAAAATAATATGAATAAATAAGGCGAATAGACATCAGTTTTATTTATTTATTGACTATTTTGAGATATATACTAGGTACATATAGATATATTTAACAATTCAGTTATACTCAAATTCTTTTGTAGAGCAACACTTGACATATTATTTTTGTGTTTTTATGGCCGCACTGTATTTTTTCTCAAAAATGAAATGGGTTATAACATTTTAACCCTCATCTTATTCGTTGTATATTTTATTTTTGACGTTTTTTTCATTATTTACAATGATAACATTGTGTAACAAACAATTGATATTTAATATCAATTATATTTATTAAATTGAGTTAGATTAAAAAAAAAAAATGTACATAATTATTAACTCATATTATAAAATTGACAATATATCTGTTGGATAAAACTGTAAAATAATTTAATTTATCTAATATAATTTAAATATTTTAAATATTAAATTTATTGTCTGATAAAAAAATGTACGTGTGGTTATACTCAAAAACATGTGTTGATTTTTACTACAATTTTTGTGTCCTTTTTAATTTTATGGTTATGAACAATGTGTTTTTACGTTAATTTAATTATTTTTATTTTTTCATCACGTTTTGACCGAAGAAATCCAACACCAGGAAAGATAATTAACAGTCCAAACGGTCCAGATGTATACAACGGTGTTGTAATTGATTACAAAGGAGCAGTGAGACAATTTTGATATTATTATTATTAATACGTTAATAAATTGCGACCACCATTTGATAACACAAAAAAAGTGTTATCAAATGTTTATATAATTTTACGAGGGAACGTTTTTTATAGTAAAATATCAAACAAAAATAAAAATGCTTATCGTATAAATTTTAATCAACTTGTGGATACAGAAAAAATTACAACATTTTCAATGAAACTTATAATATCACTTTAAATTAATTTGATTTTTGATCTAATATAATATATATTAGACAAGGATATATTTAAGGATATATATTAGTCCTTATATTATATAAGGACAAATTTGTTAAAAAAGCAAAGCGGTGTTAAAATATTATTCTTTTTTTTATCTCCGATCAAATTAATATATTAGATAGCTCTATTTTATAAACTACCAACTAAAATATGTGTATTTATGTAAATGATTTACACTTTTTTACTGGGAGGTCACGAGTTAATAATCGAATACATAATTATATTGTAATTGAAAGTAATAAAAGAGCACAGTGAAGTTTTTCATAAAACTTCAAGAGGAAGCATGGTTATAACACAAAAATAGTCAAAATAAAAAAATGTATAATTTTTTTCATATGTAATGAGATAGGTAATAGAGATGATAGTAATTAAAGTTACATCAGTTGACAGGATCTCTATAGTTCATTATCAATATTATTATCAATAGAAATTGGTAAAATAATATAATTTTTTTAATCTACATACATATATTGTGTGTCTACATTATTTTCAAACATTTTCATTTTTAATATTTATATAGGTACCAAGGTACCTATTAAAAAAGATATTAGCTAAGATTCAAAAGAACACATATTTCCCTGTTAAAAACCGTCATTGAATATTGATTAAAAACGATTGTATATTAAATATCTTTATGTTATTTTTAAGAGTATTGTAGGAGTATATATACTTAACAATATTGTCGACGATTGCATAAAGTGTTGGTGAAATGTATTACAGTTTTAAACTACAATAGTGATATCAAATCAATTAATCGATAAAATTAAAATCAAAATGTATAACTTACAATTGAATGCATTTTCTTTTTAGATGTATATTTTAGATTTTTAGTTTGTTTTAGATATTTTACTAAATACTTGTAAATACTCGTATACAGTGTTGGGTAAGTTACTTTTAAAAAATATTTAAATAACATTACAAGTTACATTTAATAATAGTAATATAATTACTTTCAAGTTACTTTAAATTGTCATCAAGTTAAGTTACTGAATTACTTCAAAAGAACGAAGTTACAAATTAAGTTACCTACTTTTTTTCATAAAATGTTAAAATTGAATAATATAAGTAATAAGTTGTCACTTTTTACATTTGAGGAGCGTGAAAATACACAACTGAACTGTAGACATATATCGCATGCGCGAATATTATTATTTACATACTAATATTTTTATTGTAAAACTTTTTAAACTATTTTTTCATTATAATGAAAAATTGATAATATAATCAATGGTAAAACTATGATGCCGCACTGAATTTAACAATAATTTTTAATGTATTCATTATTTTCTTGGTTATGTATAATTTACAATAATATTATGTAAATTTGTAACTTCAAAAATATTACAAATTTTCATACAAATTACTTTCAAATAGTAATTAGCTTACATTTTCGTTACTTAAAAAGTAATAGCGTTACAGTAACTTGTAACTTGAGTTAAGTTACTACCCAACACTGCTTGTATACATATAATATAATATTTATTTGATAATTTAGTAGGTTTATTTCTTTATTTCTTTATTTAATATGTTATATATTAAGGGTGATCAACAAGAGCAGACTCAGATCCATTAATGAGAAATATGTATAAGCTAAGAACAAATGTGAAACGAGATAATGGCGATGTCACTAAGTCAGATTATATATTTATATTTGAGTTAAATTTGTTTTGATTAATCACGGTGAATCCAACGAGTCTATTATGTCTAATATTAGGTATATACTCGTATGTGGGTAAAAAATAAATATTTTTTTTTTTACAATTTAAGATTCTGAGTGTAGGAATGAAGCTATTGATTTTAGAATGATATTTTTCTGTGAGTAATTTTTTACCAAAAGGAGTCAAATAGGAGTTTTGGTGTGTGTATGCTGTCGATAGAAAATTTGATTTAGATGGTACTATTTTTTGAGAGGGTTTTTTTTAAAAAATGTTCAGTAGTTTGTACAAGTTTATTCAGTAGAATGCAGTTTTGTACAAGTGAAAGGGAAATTACAAAATACTTATACAGTGTATACATATTTATACAATATATATATATATTTATACTGCATACTTATACGGTGTAACTAACCTATTTTTTTTTAAAAATGTAATTTTTAATTTCTCCTCTATAAAATATTACACTGCTCAGAATTGTATTTAAATCTAAAAAACGTGTAATATATTACCCTGTCTAAGAACCGAAAAAATGATGGACCAACTTCCTCCTTCTATATCCTACCCAACGTGCAAAGTGCTTCACTGTCTTTTTATATACCTAAGTAATTAAACGAATAAAAATATTGTGCGTCTTACAGGAATAAGACGCAAATCGCAAGTTGGTCACCCCTGTTATATATGATGAAAATTAAATATTACACTCATGATGAACTTTTTCATTTTTTTAGGATGTGAACAAAGTTAACTTCTTGAATATTATAACTGGAGAGAAAGAAGCCATGCGGTCAATTGGCACTGGAAAAGTTGTTGAAGCACGGTATGTAACCATTTTCAAAAAATGTATGAAGTGTAAATAAGATTATTGATGAGAAGTAATTTGATACTACAGATTTATTAATTTTCCAAGAGTTAATATTCATCTAATTCATAGTTTTCATTAATGTTCTATGATCTTACTATGTTAATTTAGTTATAAGTTTTAAATTGTTATCATATTATTATTAACGCCCTAAATATATCATAATTGAAAGTTGAAATGTATGATAATATTTTAATTCCCAAATTATTTTAAAAGTATTAAAAAAAAAAAAAACAAATATAAACTGAAAAAAATCTCTATTGTAAATTATCGATACCGGTTTCGATTTAAATTCTTAAAAAAGTAAATACCTATGGGTTCCAAGCCTTGATTATTACATTAATATTAAATATATTTATAAATTACATATATATTAAAATAATAATATGGTAAATATAATTGTATACAAAATTCATAGATGAACGTGGTGAAGCATTTGGGAGTTGAAACCCCTTCAGAAAATTAGAGAAATTAGAAAATATTTACAACATTACTTTTTTGTGAGATTAAAAACTAAACCAAAATAAAGTAGGGAGGTTATTTTTAATTTGTGTCTTAATATATAGAATACAGCTGACACTGATGTCTTTACTTACTTTTTAGTTGAGTTTATTAAGCTAGGTTTTATTATAAAATTATGGAATAGTAGAAATTTGTTATAAAATTACCTGAAAGTCAAAAGTGTTTTAATAAAAAAAATTATCATACAACATGTACTTACCCAACAATTTAAAGTTTTATACTGCTAGAGTAATTTATTATACATATATTGTTAATTTAAATCATCTTCATTAATAACGATTAATATATAATTATAATATGCATTATTACTAGTAATATGCATTTGTATACCTTTAAGTACAAATAATATTCAAATATACTTGGGAAATGAGCATAGACAAATTTTTTTATATAAATTGTTTTGACTGTATAAGCAATTTTCTTAACAAAACTACCTAAATTCTATAATATTGTAAACAACATTTTAAAGCAGAGGTAGGTACATATTTTTACTCCAAGAAATTAAAATGGACGTAAAATGTTTAAATTAACAATTTCCAAATCTATATTTTAATTTGAAATATGTAATAATTTGTAAATATTTGTTTATCAATCGAAGTGGAAGAAAATATTAATATCTAAAATTATGAAGAAAGTACAAATGTATAAAATAGTAATAAAATATAATATTATTTACGTATGTACGTGTATATTTTGTGCAAAGAAATGTGAATTGACTAATTCGATAATCAAAAATTAATGAAGTATAAAGAATTTAATTTTGAAATTATATTTATATGTGTCTTTTTTGGAATTTTTCATATTAAGAGGATTATTCGATAAAATTTTCATTAATTTTGTCGACCACGGTACGACTGGATTATTAACTTTTCCGAACGAGTGTTTGTATGCTGATGAACTAAACAGTGCAATCAATAATATTACATCAGGAAGTTTCAGAAAGGTGAAATTTATTTTTACGTTTAAGTTTATTTTATAAGATAAATTTTATTTTTATTTAAAAGGTATTATTGTATATTGAAGCGTGTAAGTCTGGTTCCATGTTCAATGGAATACTTAGTGAAAACAAAAGTGGTAAGTACCAAAAAATGTATTATAAAAATAATATCAAGTTTCGAAAACGTCGTTTTCCGGCGCTAAACATTAACTCTACCAACTGGGTTTCTTTACATGTATCATTTCCAATATTATTTATGTTTTCACACTTTTATCTTCTCTTATTGATAACTATGATCGATTTTTAAATATATTAGTAGACGCTAATAAACTTTCCATTCCCATTAAACAATCCCCAAAAAAATATTTTGCTATTTCTTCCTCCTGGTGGAATCACTTAAGTACAGCAGTGGTAAAAACTTGTTGCTAATTTTTTTTAAAGTACAGATCGTTCCACACCTATAAAAATTTCTTAGAATATCAAAAATCTAGAGCCACAACTGCTAAAGTTCTTAAAAATGCAAAAAAAGACTCTTGGATTAAATTTGGTTCCGATTTAAACCCCTCCACTTTTCTTTCTGAATTTTGGTCTATTGTCAAAAAGTACAAGAATTCTCTTAATTGTTCTACAATTCTTGCAAATGAAGACTGGTATTCTTCTTTTAATCATTAAGTTGCTCCTCCTTATGTACCTCCTTATTAAGAAATAACCCTCCCCCCTTTTGAATAATAACTCCCAGATACATCCTAATCCCATTTCACTCTTTCTCTTTTCACCTTTTAGTCGACACGAACTTTCTCTTGTTCTTCTCCTCCAACTCTTCGGCAGCGGTGGGCATGGATGGTATTTCTCCCAGTATGATGAAACATCTGCCTTTAGAAGCATTTTATTTACTTCTTACCATTCTTAATGACTTATAGTTGAATAATTTAATTTCTGACTCATGGAAACATTTTTGTGTGATTCCTATTCTTAAATCTTCATCTCTTACTCTCGGCTGTCGTCCTATAGCCCTATTCTCAGCACTTTGTAAGTTAACTAAGTTTATGATTAAAAATGGACTCGATTGGTTCTTGGAATCTGATTATCTTATTCCATGCAATTTATATGTTTTTTGTTTTTGGTACTATTGAATACTTATTTTCATTCGTGGATCTTATCTGCCATTCGTTCTGTAATCATTCATTCCATACCGCTGCTCTCGTAGACGCGGAGATAACCTGAATAATTCTCTTCAAATCTTATTTTTATGTCTTTAATCGGTCTATTTAGATCCAGCCTCGGATAAAAGCTATTCAATTATATTCACTAGGAAACGTTACTTGAGGTACCTCAATCATGCTTGATGGTAAAGCTATTACTCCATCCAACACGGTAAGGTATCTAGGTCTTAAATTGGATGCTAAACTTAGATGGGTCTCTCATTACGATGACCTTTTTTTCCAATATTTCTCGTTGGGCTAATTTACTACATTCAATTGCAGGTGATTGGTTGTGTTTTCATCTTTCCTCGCTTCTCTTTATTTTTAAATCTCTTATACGTTCAAAGGTTGACTATAAGTTATTTTTATTTTCCTCCGCTTCTCTTGTTCATTGTGTCAATTTAAACTCTTTACTAGCTTCCTGCATTTGCACCATAATATATGCTATTCAGACCACACCCAATATTTGTTTGGAAATTGAGCGTGTTTGTCCCCTGTGGAGATACGTTCACGTCTCCTGGCTAGTAAGTTCCTTTTAAAATATATCAAACCTTCCAATAATGATATTTTTATGATTTTTCATACCCTTTATACTCATTGGCGTTATGTACCTATAACCTATACTTTCGTCCATTGCGTCGTCATTGATCTCGTTTAAAAAGATAGTGCTTTCTTCTATCAACCGTTTAAACATTATACTTCTTTTTAAGCTTTAATATTTCAACTTCTAATTTATGTTGATCCACATATGCTTCATTTCCCAAATTTTCTTTATATCTCTTACCCAATACTACAATCAATAATCTTTTTTCAGAATTTATTTCATCGTATTTTCCTCACCATGGTTTAATTTTTACCGACCGGTCTGTATCATACAACTCTGCCAGTTTTTCTTTTTTTAATGCTAAACTAAACATTTAATTCTCTGATATTCTTCTTCCCTTTTCTTGTTCTTTTACGTCTGAATGCTATGCTATTCTAATGGTGTTTAACTTTATCCGATTCTTAACTTCTGATAAATTCCTCATTGTGTCCGATTCGCTGTTAGCCATAACTTCTGTTTGTTCTAATCCATTTAAATCAACTCTCACATTTCTTTTAATATTAAATCAGCTATACACGTTCTCAGTCTTTCAAGTATTAATGTTAAATTTTTATGATGTCTGGGTCATGTCGGCATCTTTGGCAACAAGGAAACCAATCGTTTAGCTGTAGCTACCAAATATGTATGTCACCGACCAACTCTCAAAATTTCTTTCCAAGGATATTCTCCCATATTTTAATCAAACCATATATAAAGCTTGGCAGAATAAATGGTCCTCCTCTTCTTCTCACTTAACTACCTAGTTTAAACAAATATCTCCTACTATTCCGAAATTTTCCTGGTTTAAAAATCTTCCTCTCTCCGGGTTTCAAATAATTACATTTTCTCGCCTTAAGTTGGACACAATCGACTTCCGTCTCACATTGTCCATTTAGGCCTCAATAATTCCCCCTTTTGCACTTATCACGTCGAGGAAATTAAATGTAACTTTTTCCATTTATTTTTGGACTGCTCTGCATTTACTTTAGAGCGTTCCATCTTATTTAAAAAAATATTCAATCTTGATATCTCTCCTTAATCTCTACTAATATTCTTAACCCTACATCCATTGAAACTGTTATTCTAGTTATTTCTTTTATCCTTTCTGCCGGTTTCGTAATTTAATATTAGTATTTTTATTATGTATTTTTAATTGTTTTTTGTAATTGTTTTTTATAGTTGTATTTAGTAATTATTGAACTGTTATAATTATTAATTAAAAGCTAAAATAAAAAAAAATCTAAATAGTATAAATTACATTTATAAAAATAATTATGTAATAATAAATTTAATAATTATTATTAGTATACAAATTTTTGGAGGGTTTAAATGAGTGAAATAACGAGCAGACTTATATGATATTTATTTTTTTGAAATATTACAATTAGTACCTAATGATTATGTCCAATTCAATTAAAATTAAATTATGTATGTATTTTAAATAGCTTTGGCATTAACTGCGGCTGGACCTAGAGAAAATTCGTATGGTTGCTACTGTCGATCTCAATCTGGGCCATACGATACATGTCTAGGAGATTTATTTAGCGTCACGTGGTTGGAAGATTTAGACGAGGTATATTCTATCCACTGTTGATTTAGCGATAAAATTATTATTATTTTTATTAATTATTATTATTAATTATAATAATTATTAAATGATATGTTTTTTTATACGTACTTATAATATATTTCCTTTGTATTTAAATTTAAAATTATTTAAAATCATTCAAAATGTTTATTTATTTTAATGTGAGTTTCAATTGTTGTTTAGACAGTGTTTGATTCGTATGCGATAAGGAAAACTATTTTCAATGATTTCAATATTATTAGAACCAATGTCACTAGAAGTAGTGTTATGATATACGGTGACATGACAATTGGTCATGAAAAGCTCTCTTCATTTATTGGCAATAGGCCAAAAAGTACGCAAATGTCAAAAAACCTGAAGGAAAGAATAACTTATTCAGACAAGGTATATTATAGTTTTTAATAAAGAGGTTAACTACAATTTTCATACGATTTATTTTCTTTCTACAGGTGACAGTGTCTAGTCGAGATGTACATAAAAACATCATACAACATAAATTGCTGGCAAAGGACAAGTTGACAGCTCTAGACAAACAAATATTGGAAGTGGAATTTCGTTTAAATTACGAGGTATTTTTACATAATCAATAATAACATAATAACAATATTGTTAATAATAACATTATTAAACTAAACTGAATTGTAATGATATTGTTCTTGCATTTTGAAATATAATTTATATTATTGAAAAGTATTCATTTCAACAACATCGAAACTTTTCCAGTTTAAAAGTTGAAATGAAGTAATTTTAATTAGGTATATAGTGCCGTTTTTTTACATCTAAATGTGGTTTAAAACTGTAGTTAAAACATATTTTTAATTTAAACCAAATTTGAGTTTGTCGAATTACGTTTTGATAAATATTTTTTTACGAACGGTCCGGATATAAGTATATTGTATTAGTTAAACCAGCGTAATGTATAATATATAGATTTAAATGAATTTTAGATGAGATTTGTCATTGACAAAGTATTTCGAACAATTTACTCGAAGGTTGTGAAGACAAGACCCGATATTAGGGACAAAATTGGAGAATTTGATGAACAAAAATTTCTAGTTCTCAGATTGGACATATTCCCGTGCTACAGAAATATTCTAAATGAAATCACTGAACGATGTTTTTCTTTACCTCAAGTACGTATCATGGTTGATTATTTTGTTTAATAGTGTAAATATTGTAAATATTTTGAAAAAAATATAAAAATGTGATGATGGTTTTATCATATTGTTTACAATAAATTTACCCATTAACGCCCTTGGCGTATAATTAATATGTTTTAGTGGAAGTAGCTAATTTGGTTCCTGTTTGGAAATGGGTCTGATATGAAGTTTCTCTCCTACTAATTACTGACCAAATTGGTTCCCGTAGATAGGTAAATAGAAGATATGCATAAATATAAAATAAAATGCGATTGGGTAAATTTATAACAAAATTGGTTCACATTCTAAATTTGTGTAAATTTGAAAGGAAATTATTGTTGTTTGGACCCAAATACTTTTAATTTTCCAAAAATTAAACAACATTGTTTAATTAATAATTTAAATAAATAGTCCAACATTGTTGGTTAAAAAGTTTTAAAGAAAATTCAGAATGATTTCGGATGTATTGGTAATGTAACACGGGTATCAATTAATATGTACGTATACCTATAGATGGTTCGGGAACCGATTTTTAGGTATCAAATATACCATATGCATTGGGATATAACTATTTAAATGACGAACTGAACACATTAGCATATTTCATCAGTAGAATAATGTCAGTACATTTTGCGTAAACATTGGTAATTTTTAAAAACTTTATAAAATTTAAATAAATATTTAAAGAATAATAACTTAAAACTATATAAATATTATATATATACATATATATATATATATATATATATATCGATAAAAAGGCATTCTCAGAATTTAAATTTTACCATGTGAATATATTCAAAAGGTCGAAATTGGTCAAATTAGATCCCTTTCCTACCAGGAAACAATTCTGTTATAAGCACGAGAGCCAATTTGCTATTAGCTTATATGGAAACTATATTTTTGTTTATCCAGAAATTAGAATTTTATACAATTTTATATACATAATATATGATTATTGATTACAGAATCCTTATTCATTGGATCGATTGACGATTTTTGCTAACTTATGTGTCGTTGATAAAAAAATTCATCAGATTATTAGCAAATTTATCGGCGAAACATGTTTACACATTCCAAAACATATTCATAATGTATATTAAAATGATATACTTAAATGTTAATATAACTATATATTGTGTAATTGTAATTTGTGACAATGAATTTTCGTGTCTTGTATTGCTGTGTATACTAATATAAATAAATTATTCATTATATACATTATAGATTTTATAAATATAATTTTTACATTATTATTTACTAATAATAATAAATAGTATTATAATTAACTAATATGTTGGGAGCAAAATGCTAAATACCTAAGTTTTAAATTTAAACTATTTGTAAGCAACGTTAGTTAAGTTGATCCGTGGAAAAAAGCAGCAATTTTTTATGAGGTTAATCAACAGAACCTTTGAATAAATTATATAAATTGCATGCAGTACTGAGAGATAGTGTAGGGAAAGCACCAAAGTGTTTTGGGTCAAATTCGCACTTGAGTACGCAGGATAGGTTCAAAGTGCGAGTAGGTACGTGGAATGTAGGAACATTGACAGGTAGGAGTAGGGAGTTAGCAGAAGTGTTGAAGAGGAGGAATGTGAATATTTGTTGTGTGCAAGAAACAAAGTGGAAAGGGGAGAGAGCAAGAGAAATTGGAGAGGGGTATAAAATCATATATTCAGGAAGAACTAGTACAAGGAATGGGGTGG
>JAIPRL010000887.1:0-49727 GCA_025469235.1 Pemphigus obesinymphae
ATTATATTGTAAAATATTATTATTGATGACAAATTCCTCGTAGGCAGCCGGCAGGTACCGACGCGACGTATCTAGTCATTCCGCCACGGCCAAGCCAAGTCTAGGAAAACGAATAGGCTGCTGCGACAAATTAAGTTACTAACACATATGTTACAGAACTAAAACAGTAAGGTTGTGATGGGTACCTATACTTGTGTGTTTGCTTGAACCCTATTTCTTATTTTAAAATTAAAAATTATATGATTTAATAATAGGGAATTTATTGTCTTTTCCTTCGCCAAATAGCAAAATTATAAACATGTTACATATTTAACAATATAGGTAATAGTGTTATTGCTATAAGTATTAGGTACCTACCTATATATTTTTATATTTAATCCGTTAATCGTTTTTATTATATCCTTCCCGAGTTTGCATTATCCATTGGGTAAAGTTATACATATTATCTTGAAAAATATTGCCGTTGATATAATTTTCAAAAAAAATTTTTTTTTGAAAATAAATTATATTCTACGAGTTTAATTTTTCAAAAAAATTTTAACTGAAAAAAGAAGAGTAGGTTGCCATGGTAGATGAAAAGGATTGGACTACACGAGGATGATACTGAGGGAAGATCGTGTACCTACTGCAGGTGTTTCTTACAAATTTATTTACGACTTAGTATATCACGTTGGGATTATAGCCCCCCCACAGAATTTGTTCACGCTACGCCTATGAGTAGAAGTATGGAAAGTATTAGGAAATTTAGGTATAAAATAGCTGATAAAGTTCTTTAATAAGGTACTAGTTGAAGAAAAAATTCCAGAAGTATGGAGGAAGTTGTGTGGTACCAATATTTAAGGTTAAAGGAGATGTACTGCAGGAATGTGGGAATTATAGAGAGATAAAACGTATGAGCCACAATATGAAGACTTGGAAAAATATAATAGATAAAAGGGTAAAAAGTGAGACAATTGTTACTAGAAATAGAGAAGATGGTCCCTTTTAAGGACCGACTGACTCGGGATTTGGGCCCTCAACTCCACATCCTACAATTAAACATAGAAGGTATCAGCAAAACTATAAGTGAGTATCTAAGAAAACTACTCAGAAATTAGAAAATAGACGTACCTACTGCAGGAGACCCACACATCGAAAACACCCAAACAAGAAATTAAGAACTGAACGTTCATATCTTCAAATGTTGATAACTCGATTCACTCGATCGTTATAGAGAAGGCAGGCATGATAATAACAAACATCAATAAACCTCCTAACGTAGCTTGGTGCGTTAACTTTTGTATAAATTACTTATTACCCAACAATATTTATGAGAGATTTCAACACCACCACGGCTCATGAGGATATGAAAGAAACGATAAAATGGTGAAAAGATCTCTCATTGGATTGAGGCAGAAAGCTTATTTCTTTTACACGATACGAATGATTCAGGCAGTTTTTACTCAGCTAGATGGCAACGCTTTTACAGTCCTAACTTAACTATAATCTCAAAGAACGAAGACGGCAAGCCGATAGCCTCGAGCAAATCAATACTAGGCCCCTTTCCACACAGCCAACATCGTCCAATTCTCTTAAATATTGGGATCTAAATCTCCCTAATCAAGTCTAAAAAACTTCCCCAGAGGAACTTCACTAAAGTCAACTAGCAGGAATATAGGAAATTTCGAAATTAAAAATAAAATTACAAACGCTTTGTTGGCATGGTACTAGGGCTGCTAAGAAAAGCATCCCACGTGGAGTCAGGAGAGGGTTCATTACTGGGTGAAGTCTCGAAAGTAAGGGGCTGCACGAAGTTTTTAAATTCAGGCGACAAGGATATAACAAACAACTTACTCAAATCTCTCAACCTTGCCCAAAGGGAAAATGGGTCACCACAATGGAATCCATTGATTTCGAGCACTCAAGTCGTAAATCTTAGGATCTTCTTTGAAGACTAGATCCGAATAACAGGAAAAAACAAAGCCCAGCAAGTAATACTCGTATTAAGCCCAATAAAATCGCCAACCGTATAATAAATAAATCTAAAATCTTACTAGGGCGCCACATAATAGAGTGGACCAGAATATTAAGTTAGAAATGACATAAACCAAGAAAAGAAAAGAGCTGAGGAATGATCATATCTTGCCAATGACTTCACAGTGGATGAAATAAATAAGACTATACAACATTTAAAAACAGGTAAAACGAGCGGTATGGGTGGAATCTTCTCCGAGCTTATAAAATACTGCAGACCAAACACAAAGAGATGGCTAACGTCATTTCTCTCAAACCTAATGATCTCCTGGATACTACCTACACTTCTGAAACAAACTAAAACTATCGCTACCTTAAACCCGGTAAATCGGATAACGGAGCTAATATAGTTACCACCCGATAGCTTTACTAAGCGTTACTTACAAATTTTCGAACACTTAATCTACAATCGTATTTCTCTTATCATCAACGAACACATTCAAATAAAACAAGCTGGTTTCAGACCTCACCGAAATTGTACTGAACAGGTCCTAGCTCTTATCACTTACATCGAAAAAGGTTTCGATGATCAACTAAAGACAGCGACATACGACATTATCTGGCGAGTTAGCCTACTGTTCAAGTTTATACGACTAATATCATGCTAAACCCTCTAAACGCTACTTAATAACATGATTAATAATAGCATTTTTAGGGTTAACCTAGGAGATCAAACAAGATGAAAATGCAGACTTAACCACGGACTACCACAGAGCTCTGTACTAGCCCCAATCCTATTGAACTTATACATAAGTGACATCCTTCCGAGTAGCTGTGTAAAAAGTTCATGTATGCAGATGATATAATACTAGCGACCCAATCTAATAACCTTAATAAATGTAAAGAATTATTCACGTCTGATCTTACCCTTTTGGAAAAGTACCTAATAATGTAGAAACTCCAGCCGAACCTTACAAAATCCATTGCCTCAACTTTCCACTTGAATAACCGGATGGCAGATTGCCTAGTAGAGATCAGTTTCAATGGACAAATACTACAACACCAAAACACCCTAAGTACTTGGACATCGCATTAGATCGAACACTGACATTCAAGGAGCACATAAGAAAGACCTCAGCAAAACTTAAAACCAGGCTTAACATTATTCAACAACTTGCAGGCACCTCCTGGGTTGCTGATATGAACATACTTCGTACTTCTACAATAGCTCTATTACACTCAGTTGCAGAGTACTGCGCCCCGGTGTGGTTAAACAGTGCTCACAAAAACAAAATAGACGTTTAACTTAATACCGCTATGAGATTAATCTCAGGAACTATTTAGACTATACCTACACAGTAGCTGCCCGTATTGACCAACATTCCTCCTCCGGATCTTGAAAGACAAAATGCCCTCCTTAGAGCATAGGCCAACTGAATAAAAATCTTCCAATACATCAAACAGCCGCCCACAAATAAGACTGAAATCGGGTAAACTAGCCTTACATACAGCGAAACATCTATATACGACAGGAATTTCCATATGACAGAGTTCTGAATAACTGAATGGAATAACTCATATCCAGATATATATGATACAATGATTGACCCAACGTTCCCACTAAAGGGTGAAAATCTCTCTCACAAAGACTAGTCAACCCAAAATAAACTCAGAACAGGACACGATCGTTTTAACCAGATGCTGCACAGATGGGGTTTAGTCGAATTTAAGGGGCAACAAAACTTAGGAAAGTAATGGGAAGAAATGATAAAAACGAGGAAAGTAAAATGTAGGGAAAAATATATCTGGAATAATAATTCACGCGAAAATATATTTGAGGAAGAAATTTCAGGAAAAGAGTTCTTGTGAATATAATATTGAGGAAAATATTATATCGGATAATATTTAGTCGGGAATTTTTATATCAGGAAGACATTTTCTGGGAAAATAAAACATAGGAATAAAAAAAATTGGGAAAATAAAACGCAGGAAAAAAAAATACCAGAAAAATATTTACATAGGAAACTAATTCATAGGAATTTCATAACCGAAAAAATGTTTAAACGGGAACGTAACATCATTAATTATAGCATAGATAGCCTGCCTATGCCTATGGACAATATGGAAACATGTGAATTAATAGAGGTAGCTCAATAGAGATCGTCCTTGGTTTGTTCATACCGAAATAATTTCGAACACATTTTTTTCGTATCAACCCAAATTAAAAAACCGACGGGTTCCATAACTGTCTTGTCCAATATTTTATAAATTACATATAAAACTTAAAAATTCTAAATTAAAGTTCAATCCAAAATACAGGTCCGTATATAATACATATATGTATTAGGTACCTATTTTCATTTCTTTCTTCAGTAAATTTAATTGAAATTATTCTTTCTCTATAACTATATAAAGTATACCTAATTCTTACAATAACCCTAAATAACCTCAGTAGACAAACATTTATTCATTCTTCTGGTATATAAGTACATATACCTAAATAATTTTGAATAAATTTTAATGTCTCTACACAAATTAAAAACCTACAGGGGTCACAACCGTCTTGTCCAATTTTTTTTTCAAATTAAATTTAAAACAAAAAATTACTAAATTAAATTTTAACTCAAAATGTAGGTATATAATACAATTTTGTATTAGATACCTAACTATTTTCACTTCTTTCTTTGGTAAATTCATTTAAAATTTCTCTCTCTCTAGCTATATAAAATTATCTTACACTAATTATATATTATCTCAATTGGCAAAAAATTTAAATTCTTTTGTTATAGGTACTTATAATTATAGAATTTGGAATAAATATTTTTTGTATCTACCCAAATTAAGAAACCTGCGGGGTCCACAGCTGTCCTGTCCAATTGTTTTCAAATGAAATATAAAACATAAAAATACTAAATTAATGTTTAATCCAAAATATAAGTATATAATACATATGTTTATTAGATACCTATTTTAATTTCTTCCCATCTAGCACCAGATATTCTTTGTACATTCTATCAATTGTCGATTTAGGTTATTTTATTAATAATATGTATTAATATGACAAAAATATAATGGTGTTTAAACACCATAATAACACTTATTTAACACTACAGTTTAGATACTTACAGTGAAACTACCATTACCAGGATATAAAATATATAACAATAAGACTGAATTCACAATATTTTTGTATTTTTATTATATTAAAAAAAAATTTAAATGATAAGTTTGAAACTAAACATCAAAAAAATTATAATGATAAATATTAATTTTAAAATTAAATAGTAGTAGTAAAATTATGTTTTCACCTAAAAATTAGCTAAAAATGTACATATCACGAACATAACAATATTTTTTATTCGAAAAATTTAAAAAAAAAAAAACATAAATTTATATTACATAAGTATTTTGTACATCACAAGCAATTATTTTGTTTAAAATTTCGTGAATTGTAAATAATTTAATGCATATGATTAAATTAATCAAAGCTTTAAGGTCTAAAATCGGTTTTGTTTCCAAAGGCGGTAAATAACTATCAACCAATAGGGTACTTATACTTCACATAGGTTGAAATATTTAACGCTTAATACTTATTCATAGTACACTTGGATGAAATTACTCAAATAAAGTTGTTCGATTGTAAGCTACAAATTAATTAATTAAAAAAAAAAAAAAAAACTGATTGCAAAATAATTATCAGATTAGTCATGGAATAATAAAACATCCACACAATTAAGTTTACCGATGATTATATTTTTCAGTTTATCAAAATAATAATATTATACTTGACTAATGTTTATAAAACACTTTAATCAAAAATAATAAAAATAAAAATAAACCAACGTATTTATATTATTTATATTTGGGATATAAAAAATAACTAACTCAATACACCATTAAATTTAAGTGGAAGAATGCATAAAATTGACTGTTTTATGAAATCTAAAAATAATAATTTAAAGTACATATATTTAGGTTTAATCCGACAATATAGTAATCTCACCCAAGTCATAAATATTATCTGAGTAATAAATAATAATAATAATAATAATAATAATAATAATTAATAATAATAATTAATAATAATAATAAAATAAATAGTATAATAATTTTATTATACAAACCGGACAAACCAAGTGCTAGAAACTCAGAAAATAAAAATTTGAAATCTAAAAAAATATATGTAAGCTCTTGATGGGCAGTTATAGGAAATAGTGAGGTATAGATTTG
Organism: Pemphigus obesinymphae; assembly: GCA_025469235.1. Lineage (NCBI taxonomy): Eukaryota > Metazoa > Arthropoda > Insecta > Hemiptera > Aphididae > Pemphigus > Pemphigus obesinymphae. The sequence continues at coordinate 6,184 of JAIPRL010000887.1, forward strand.
ATGTGTTCCTGAACCAAAACTTAAATGAAATTAACAAATAGATTTACATATATTTGTTTTTAATATAAAAGTTAATCAAAACAGAATTTATTTAATTATTTACAGGAACTAATGTAAGGTATTTATTTTATATATTATAAAAAATTACTACTTAGGTAACTTAAGTATTATTATTTTTGACATGAATAATTGAATTTGTATTGTTTAATAAGCAAACCGATCAAATAAAATCTATACTCCTGACGTCTGAGTCCTTTATTAACAATAGAATATGTATTTAATTTATTTGATAATTATTTATCATATACATATTATATATATATATATATATATTTTTTTTTACAAATAAAAAAAAAGCAGTAAATGAACATTATACTGTCTTACTGTCTAGTGTCAAGACTAGTGTCAACAACTGAAGCATCTTAGCTTTGTTTTTATAAGTCGTTGACGGAATGCACAGGTGACTGAATGCTAACAGTCAATTATTTGTTATTTTAGTATAATATGTTTTCTTCTTTAATAGATATAAGTATATTGTAGCCTATTACTTTAATTACAAAAAAAAAAGGAAAGATGTTTCAAAATTAAATACAAAATAATATTTAATTTATTTATTGGATAATGCAATCTCACGTAATCGTCGGAACGGGAATATTTAGGGCACTGTCACGCGAGTTAGAGTGCGAGGTAGCGCGTAACAGCGTGACAGCTTCTCGTTCAGAGCTGCATTTAACCACTGTTAGTCACTTAGGACGTGGTGTTTTCTTCTTTTTACGTTTAAAAAAACAACAACACCTATTAACAACATTTAGTTTAAAAAAAATTAAAAATATAAATATAAAAATGTTCTTCATACTTAGTATCATCAACAATTTCTGTTTCAGCTTGTGCTGTAATAGGAGTGTTGGAATGGCCAGCAGTTGGATCATCATTAGCCAATTCACCATTAGTCGAACTTACCACCTAAAATTTTAATTAAATAAATAAATTATAAAGTATAAATATTAAATCCTATAATATATTTAAATTACGATTGTAGTAAAAATACCTGAACACTTCCAGCAGGGATTAAATTTCCTAAAGCATGATCTGGAACCTTAGCCCCACTTGGCCAACCTTTTGTTCCAGACTGAAAAATATATAATATACTTTATAAAATGTATTACTTCAAATGTCATTTTAAATGTCTATTTTAATTAGGTACTAAAACTGTATTATTATTTACCAAAAGATGATACTTTTTATGTCATTATAATTTTATATAGGAATGGTTCTACTAATATTATGGTTAATAAATTAAATGTAATTAATAATTATATATTATGTATAACTTGTACTATGTATATTTTTTAGGGTTTTCAGGACAAAATAATATTATAACAGTCTTTAATGAAATGGATACCTTATTGATTAACAATACACTATCATCATTATCATCACTGTAAACTGACATTTCGTCATTGTCCTTGCATAATACAACATAATTTCAATAACAATAATATTAAATAGTACATATCAAAGAACTACAGTCAATAGTCATTCATAGAAAGCTTTACCTTATTGCCTGTGACCTGCCGTTCTCTGTTTGGTGATAAAATTACTTCTTGGCTGGATTGTATGGAGCCAACCAATGTGCACTAAAAATAAATACTTATTATGTAATATACATCCTTTATAATAATAGCCAAAAATGAAAACATTTACACATTCAATATTCAATAAAATCAAATAAATAGTAATGACCACATAAATGTTATCCATGCAACTTACCAAATTGCTTTCAGATGTTTGAGGAGGACTTTCATTGGATAAGTTGTGTATAACGCGAAGTATTTTAAACAACCCACGTTTCTGATTATATAGTATTAGATTACAAAAAAAAGACATGCAGCATGCACAGAAAATACAAAAAAAAAAAAGTAAAAAAAGTAAAAATAACCAGAATTATTATATTAGTAATAAAAGCAGGGCATGAAACCATATCAGTGCGTGTTTACAGGGTAGGCCCAACTATGCCCAGGCCAACCCATTTTTTTTTTTACCTTTTTTTTATCAAATGAAAAATTAATTTAGTAAAATATATCAGATATTACTTATTACTCTGACCAGCAGAATAATATCACTAATATGCAACAGTGATGGCAGTGACAATTATAGATAATAAAGTTATTATTTATAGCGGAAGTTATTAGTTCATCACCTATTGGGTTAATGGAGGGACCAGAAGGCAGGGACCGAAAAGCCGAGCAACGCAGTGGTCCAAAAGTGAAAACAGTTGGCTAAATTTCTAATTTTTTCAAAACTAGTAAAAACAATATACTATAAATTAATTAGACTATATTTTCACGCTTAACTCATTTTTTTTTTAATTATACAGCTAAATAAAATTATAATATTCCAAATATTCAGAAACTCTTTTATCTTGTAGTTCAACATTGTTTGGGAAATTTTACACATATTTAAACATAGTTTAATTGCTATTTCTTTTCTTTCATTAATACATTGGTTTGTAGTATTCATTACAATCTAGTCATGAATTTAACTTCTGTAATTTTAGGAATTAAAGCCATAGTTTATAAGAATAAAATAAAATTTGTACATAATAAAATAATTGATTTATGCAAATTCAAATGCTTAATACAACAAATTGCACAAAAATGTGCAACTAAATATTACACACTTTTGTTCAGTAGATTGTGGTCTATTTGATAATACCAATATCTCTGTAAAGCTCGATGAAAAACATTTTTAATTTTATAGGTTTCTAAAGACATATGGATTTATCTTTGTATTATTTATCGACGTATACATTTCAACTACTACTACAGGTCGATAATAATCGTAATCTAATAATTAGATCATTAAATATTATTTGTAATTTGTATATTATATATATCAAATGATAAACACCGATTGATATTTATTTTATTTGGTGTAGACAATTAAGTTAAATAATGATTATGAACCAAAAATCGCAGTATTTGTTAAAATATTATTTATTAAAATTGTATCTACTTAAATGTTTTATTTTTCCATAAATATAAATACATTTTACCATTATTTTTATACAATTATATACCTTAAGTTGTGTTGAAATTATTTACAAAAGCAAAATTCAAAAAAATGATTTTTGACCAACTATTTTAATTTTTGGACCACTATGCAACGGACAGATACCAATTGTATAAAAGCTGGATTTAAATTATAATTAACTATTAAAAAAAGTTTAAACGTAGCAAGTGGTATTTAATCTCTTATTTTTTTAATTTTTAAAAAATTAATTTATCAATATATATATATAATTTAAAAAACGCAATTAATACCTGTTACCAATTCTTAAAATTTTTTGGAAGCGGTTTTAAGCCTTGTTTATAGTAAAAAATAGACAATTACAGAAAGAACATTGACCAATATACAAAATTTCGCTTCCCATATGCTAGCCCAAATCTTCCTGCTGCAATATATACAGATCACAACAGACTTACCCAAATATTTTAAGCTGGACACGCCACTGGTTAATATCATAAATTATAATATAGAAATTTGATACCCGGATCAAAATAATATAAATATGAGATCAGTCATAAGTAACTGATTACCGGAAATTGTCTATGATAAAAACTAACATGTTATTCTCAAATAATTACTAGTACTAGTAACTAGTCCAAACCAAAATTGGTAACAGTCAATATTATAAAATGGTTTGAAAATTAAATAAAAATCCTAATTTTAAATATTTAATATATTTGTATATTTAACAAATTATGATGTAAAGAAATGTATAATATTTAGGAGAGTTGTCAGCTCTCTGTGCTTCAACCTATTTGATACCCCAGTGTGGCTGTAAACAGTAAACATTATTGGTTAATGCAAACGCTAAATTTCATTTTGCCAAAATTTACATTTTTGATCTTATAAATATGAATTGATAATAGTAAACATTTCTTTGTTTAGATTAAAAACTAAAGAATTCATTGTTATATCTTTTTATGTTATGTTTTTCATATACGATTAAAACAAGTGTAAAGGGGGTTTATAAAATGTCAGTATTATAAGAACACCTTTTGCTGTCTTCATCTATCTAATAGACAATATAGCAAAAATAATAGTATATTAAATTAGAAATGTGGTGTTTAGGTTAAAATTAGAATTTAAAAAGATGCTACAACAATATTCAGTGGTAAAAACATGTTTACGCTAAAATGTTAAAATGGATTCTTAAACGGATTTCAGAATTAAAAATACCTATTATCAAATTGATACAAGATGTTATTTTGGAGTGAACCTCATTTGTGATTTTTAAAAAAATATATTAAAAAACCAAAAAGAGATTCACTCCAAAATTACTACCAAAATTACACTACCAATTTTGAAAAGAAGAAAATGTTCAATTGTTTTTTTTAAATATTGGCCAACAAAGAAATTACGTTTTAAATTATCCTTTTTTATTTATTAAACAATATTTACAAAAAAAAATAAATATGAGATTGTCTCACAAAATATGTTCTTCTCTTCAAAATGTATCATAGGTGTTTTAATTCTAATTATAATCTAGGCACCACATTTTTATTTTGCATATTGTAATTCTACTATAATGCCTGTTAGATATACAGAGATAGCATACTTATGTATAATTTCATCTTAAAAAATTATAATCCAAGTGTTTCATCTTAATCAATGGCTGATGACACACATTAGGGGTTAGAAAACATATGCATACAAGAATAGGTACAAGTTTGAAACCACATGATTACCTTCTTCCCAACAGGTTTCACTCACTAGTCTAGAAAAATATACAATAACAGCTAAAAGCAGACGAAAGGACTTGAATATATATTACAAGCATACTGTCATACCCCTGATATTTAAAAAATCTAACAATCGCCAACATTTAAGATTAACCGCTCAGGGTTTTACCAGGAACCCCTTGGTATAAAAACCTGGTTAAATCGGTAACCATATTATTACAATTTTTCATTAGTGATTGTTTAGTTCTTTCGAAAACCCGTAAAAACTGGTAATCATATCTAAAAATTATTTAGCTCTTAATATAGCCAATAACATTTTTTTTAAGTGGTTTCAAGCCCTGAATAAAATAAAATATATTTCTTAATACACAAATATTTACATGTACTTACAATGTATATTATTTTAAAACAACAAAATTAGTAAACAGAAAACAAATACAGACCTAATAGTTGTTTTCAATTTCAAGTGCATTTTAAGTATATACTACAATATATCTACAGGATGATTTTTTTTTTAAAAGTTAATTGTAATTCTATATTTTTTATAATTTAATAATATTTGTAATAGCATTTAATAGATATTATAAATTACGTAATACAGTACATCTCCACTTTATAGCATCTTCAATTTGAATGTTTATTACTCGGGAAATATATAATGGATTTAAGAAATCCAAATTTGCTAATTCTTATAAAAATATATTATTTAAGCATTTATAATTATTCAAATAATAAGTTGCCATTTGAAAATTAAAATCAAATTAAAGAATTTTACATAGGACATTTTAAAGAAAATGACAATGAATCAATCAATTGGAAATTGTTTAAAATTTAAATAAATATCAAAAGTAATTTATATGTATTCCTATAGCAGTGACATATTAATATATTTCATTTTAATTGTTGTATAATAGGTAAACAATAATTATTGAAAATGAAGCAAAACATGTTGCAGTAAATGTATATTTCTGAAAAAACTGAGGGTAGAATAACTTCTAAAAATTTAAACATCCTAAAATAATTTAAATTTGTACATGAGCGATATTTGATAAAGTTCAAAGACTTAAATTTTCTGTTATGTTTTGTATCTCAACTTTTAATACCTATAAAAAGTCATCCATTGAAAAACTTACATAATCTTATAATCTTTCATTTATTTTATAAAGGTTTATTTACACTAAAATCATTTAGTTTCGTAGAAACGCATGACTCCCAAACCAAACCAAGTTTCATGCACAGAATTAATTATGAAAATTAAATACTTTACATTTTACAAACAAATTGAAAACATTAAAAAGTCCAGTTATTCATATGTAGATAAATGTATGTCATTGATTTACATGCAAAAAGTATATACAATACAATTTTGGTAAATAATAATAAACATCGACAAAAAAAAAAATATTTACCTCAATCTTTTTTCTTCAAATTTTGGCTCTTTATTTAGTTTTGTATCTTTGTATTATGTAATATAATAATTAGTAATTACTGATATTAAGAAGATATTATAGATTTGTGTTTGATACTCCAATAATCTAATAAGAAATATAGCAAAACTATGCTATTTTTAACTTAAATATAAAACTTCAAAAAATGTTTATATATTTTTATCAATGAAACTGTATTATTATTATGAATAATAATAATTGTATAGCATATAATTATTACAATGATATAAAACTATTCACATGTTCCTTGACACACAAATGCTTATAAAGTAAAAGTAAGTACCGTTATAATATAAAAAAGTACAATGAAAATATTTTTAACAACTTTATTTTTATATAAAAATTTGGATTTTAATCTACTTTTCAACATAATTTCCATCTATTAAGGCACTTATTCGTAGTATCGTTTGACCAACATTTAAATTTTATTCTCTTAGAAAACTGGCACCATTTTTGCAAATTACCAAAAAATTTTGTTACCATCATGACTGGGTTATGATAAAGTTTAAGAAAACACATGCTATCATTGTCTAATGAGTTTTAAGAAGTAATCTCTATGAAATTGTAACATTTGTAAATTGTAACGCTTACATTATAAGTTGTGCTCACACTAAGTTGCAAATTCACAAAAATTGTTGGAACCTATCATAAGCACAATATCCAATAATGTAAGCATTCTATCACAATTACATAGAGACCACTTTTTGAAACTCAAGGAAACTCATTAGACAATGATACCGTTTGTTTTCTCAAACTTTTTCATAGACTATCTGCACCAGATAATGACTTTTACAGGTTCCAATATAAATTTTCTAAATTTTTAAAAGTTAGCGGCAGGTTTCTATGAATGAAAATGAAATTCAGAAGCTGTGTAAACGATACTATAAGTGTCTTGATATAGGTGGAAATATTATGTTGAAAAGTAAATTATGGATTACAATTAGTCTGATTAATAAAGTCCAGACTTGCATTTATAAATAAAGGTGTTAACAAATATTTTCCTTGTGTTTTTATATATCAAAACGGAATGACAACGGAACTCCATATTAAACCAACTGACTCCAACTACAAAATAAATCAAGTCGGTTACCACAGTAAAGAGAAGTATATTGTATTATAAATCAATACTTTTATCCATATTAAAAAAGTATTTCTGTTGTTTTTAATATATAATCGTTAATATATTATTGTGATACATAATACAATACCATTACGGTCAAAATACCAATTGTTTAATATGGTCCCCCACCAAAAAATATTATAACCGAACTTGAATAGGGGTGTGATTGATGCCGCTGTTCAGTTTTCGTGTTGCAGAGAAAATATACCTACACGACCTGAATTAGAAATTTTGAAAATTCTTTAGTAGTAGTCTGTCTATCTTTCCATAGTTACTAGTAGATAATTACGAGGAACATTATTCATTTGATTAATAAAGAGATAGATATTATTTGTTTTGTTTTATAACATTTTTAGTTTATTGTTTAAAATGTGTTTAGAAACTGGGAAATCCACACTTTCCGAACTTATTTATTATATGATATACATATATAATTTTCTAAACTTTAAAATAAGGAATTATACCACCGACTTTTTTATGTTGAATCTTGGAAATATTATCAGTTATTCCCATTTAGCCATAATTATCACAATGTTTTATCAATGTTATATAATATAATTTTAAAAACCAGTATTTTAATTTTCAAAGCATTCATGTTTTGTAATCAAAACAATGTTTCTTGAATTTCAATTAAATGAGCCATCTGACTGAAAATTAAATGAACTGGTATATACATTGAGAAACACATGGTATATAAACAGCCAAAGTTCAAAAAAAAAAATTAAGGATTAACTAAACTAAGTCAGTACTAAAACCTTAGTCTAAATAAAAATGTGAACAATAATAAATACCATCGTTTTTCCCGTCCAATCAAATTCTGAATCATTGACATAACCTTTCTTCTCAAATAAATTTTTGAATAATGTTCGCAAATATTCATAGTCTGGAGTCTCAAAAAAATCCAATCGCCTAACATAACGTAAATACTGAGCCATTTCCTCTATAAAAATATAATTAAATTGATTAGAACTAAAATAATTATGTTAAATATATAGAGCTTAATAAATACCAGGATATCCATCACACAAAACATCAATAGGAGTAGCTCTTTTTGTATCACCAATTTTTTGATATCTTTCTTTTAGAGTATCAGCTTTTAAACCTTGCCATGGCAATGAACCTCGTAAAAAGTACATAAACATATGACCGAGTGCTTCTAAATCATCTCGCCGACTTTGTTCTATAAATTCATATAAAATAAAGATATAGATGATGTAAAAAAGTTTACTATTACAAGCTTTAATCATAATATATACACATAATTCTATTTAAAATTTAAAATTGTATACATGATTAATATGATTAATTAAGAATAGTATAATTTTTGTTATAAAATAATTAGATTATACAAACATAATATTTAATATTAATTGTATACCTTTTCCTAAATGAGTATTTATACTCATATATCTTGCTGTACCAGTTAAACTTTTATGTTCCCGGTATGGTATATGTTTATTTGTTTCTAAATCTATGTATTCTTTAGCTAAACCAAAATCTGCAATAATACAAAATTTTTATTAATTTAAAATTAAAATTAAATAACTATTTGTGAATAATTGAAAATTTTAAATTTGTATAATTCAGTATGGTTTTCAAACATAATTATTTAATAAAAAAATAATATTTAATTAACATTGTTAAACTGGATTATTTAATATATTAGTTATAAACAAAATAATATAAGTCTCATTTGTATTAAATGGGCTACAAGTGATCTAACATTACATACTAACAGGACATCTAACATTACCCAATAGTAAAACCAAAAGAAAATAATATAAAGTACTAATTCATACAAAATATATAAATTTTAAATTTAAAAATAAAACCACAAATCCCAAATATCTTATTTTCTTTAGTAAAATATATTGTTACCTATAATATGAATAGTTTTATCTTTTTTCGTTGACGTGCGACCAATGAGGAAATTTTCTGGTTTAACATCTCTGTATATAAGATGTCGACCATGAACATATTCTATCCTGTGCAACTTTAAAACAAAAATCAATAAGATATAAAACTTAAAATAATAACTTTATCATACTATTATCAATACAAAATAAAATAATTACCAGTTGAGTAGCAATCATAAGAACAGTTTTAAGTGAAAATTCACGCCCACACATATCAAACAAGTCCTCGAGACTAGGACCAAGGAGTTCCATGACTAAAGCATTATACTTGCCGCACGGACCAAAAAAAAATACTTCTGGTATGCCATCTGAGAAGAAAGCAGGAGCTTTGGAATGTAACAAAAAATTATCATATTAATTAATATAAATACATAATACTATTATTAATATGGGTAATAAATAATAATAATAATAATACATATAATGTACCTATAAATTATATAATAGAAACTAATTTAATTAAATTAATGTAACTTGACCAATGTCATAATTAAAAAATTATTAAATTATAATATAAGTATACACTATATATATATTAATTACGAAATATGCGTGAAATAAACAATTATACTTTGCCTAATCATACTGTATTCTATAAATTACATAAGCAATTTAAAATAAAATTGAAATTTAATACATTGTCCACAAGTACCAGGTATTCCTATAGAATGCCTAGAAATATATAGATTTAATTCAGTTATGGCTCTAGGGATGACCATGGCCCCTTCCAAATCTAAAATTATCATTATAGATATATGGAAAAAGGTAATTGAATTGTAGTTTTTTTTAGTAGTCATTCCAGCCCCCCTTAATTCCTGGAGCAGCTACTGATTCAATTACAGTACTCAATAATTCGAAAAACTCCATAAATCAAACTAAAGGCTTAGTCCCAAAGAAAATCTCTATAATTCAAATAAAGGTAATGCATTTCGGTCCCCTCCATAATTCACAGTTTAAGGCTGCTACAATTCAAAATATTTTTGGCCGAAACCTCTATAATTCAAATTTATTAATATAAAAGCTCAAATAAATTTAACTCGAAATTTAATTGGAAATGGGGCTCAACTGGCATACCCATATTCAGGAAGAATATATAATTTTAGTATTGAAAAATAATGAAGGTGATAGTATTTTAAGGTGAAACTATCTTAATTTGTCAATAATAAATTAATTTTCCAAATTGTTATTTCTCGACTATAATCGTATCATATGACAAGGAAGAGGAAGCAAATGTTCTTATTGTATAGTAAATCATATTGTTGAATCAATTCTGTAAATAGCCAAAAATGGATAAAGAAAAATGTGATGTAAACTTTAAAGCTATAAATACTTTGGATAACTCTTTTCACCAGATTGTGGCCAACAAATTATCACAAACAAGATTAACAGATTTGTTTAACAAAATTTTTATCACATTTTAATTATAATTTTTTATTTATTTTTTCCTTAAATAATTCGAACTCTCAATAAATTAAACTTTCAGCTGTCCTCTGAATTTTGAATTATTGAGAATTAGACTATTATACTATATTATTAAACATTTTTTCAGTAACATACATCATAATTTAATGCATTTTATTATATTATTTGGTATTCATGTCGTATGCTGTCTACCACCAGTTTCTACACGTCATATGTGGTCTACCACATAGTTAAAAATATGAATGAATACATAAATGTAGAATTACAATATATTTATTAATGTAGAATTTCAATATAACATTTAATAATACAAAAAAATATATAAAAATATACATTCAAATATGTAGGTAAATTAAATTAGTATATTTAATAAAAAAATATATAGAAATATACATTAATCAATTTAAATTAGGTACAATATAATTTCACATCTCTTAAAAAACAATCAAATGTGTTGTCATTCTTGTTTTTTAGACGCCACCATTGTTCCGTCAAATACAAGGGCAGCAATGATAGAGATGTACCATACATTTTTTTAATAATTCGAAGTTTTAAACTTCCCCATAAATTTTCAATGTGTTGTGTGTACGCACCATTGGTGGGATCGACAAAAAACTGGGAATGATTGACGGTTTTATGTATGTACTCTTTATTTTCTATCGTCTTATATGCAAGCCAATCACGATTACAGACACGTTTATTGCTATATTAGATTAAACTATATTTCTATATTAGATTATAAATCGTTAAGATAAAGCTTAGTAGCCGTCAAATGATGCCGTCGGATCAACGGGAATGACCTAAAATATATAGATAGATGTGCGGCAGTAGACCACATATGACGTGTGGAAATATACGTGGTAGACGACAAATGTGCGGTATACCGCATACAACATGAATACCTATTATTTTATACATTTAGTAATATAAAAGGAAAATTTAAAGGACTATAGATGTATAATAAATATAATTTTGTTTACCGTGAGATCCAAGTAATTTATAAAAGCGATATTCTAAATGCAATTGAGGTGCTTTGGATTTCATTGGCTCCTAAAATTTAAAAATAAATTGAATAATTACTTGCACATTGACATATTAAATATACAAAATACATATTATGTATATAGTGTATCTCATGAAAATCTGACAAATGCAAAAACTTTTGTTCTGTTATATATTTTTAAGTTTTTTTGTAATAATTACTAGAACTCTGCTCTACAATTATTCTTATATTTTAAATTTTTTATTTATTTTACAATTAAAAATAAACAATTTTTAAAGTTTGTTAAAATTCAAATTTATTTTTTGCTAATCAACATTACAGCGATATAAAAAATTATAAATACCTAAAAATATATATATGATTTATATTATTTATTACCCTGCAGCTATTTATCATTAATGAAAATAATTTAAATTTTAATAAATTTCAAAAAACTGTAGAAAATCAACGATTAAATATTAATAAATATTTCTAACACTAAACTTTTTTTAAAAAATTAATTTATAAAATGGCTATCTTGGATTATAAATTTTTTTTTTAATTTTTTGTTTTGTTGTAAAAAAAAATATAAGAATTGTAGTACATAGTTCTAATAATTATTACAAAAAAAAAAAAAAACTTAAAAATATACAACAGAACAAAAATTATTGCATTTGTCAGATTTTCGTGGGATATCCTGTATATTGTATATAATATACGATACACATAATATATATAGCAACATATGGCTGTCATTTAAATTTTATTTTATTTATAGTAAAAATTTCTATAATTCTTACCATTTTTATTGCCACATGTTCATTTGTGTATAAGTTTTTTCCTGAAAAAATAAAAATAAATTATATTAAAAACCAGTTATTTGTAAAATTATTTTAGTACATATAATTAACTATTAGTTAAAAATTATCATAAACATTCTTTTCAAACGATTAATCATTAAAATATATTTAAAAATAATTACTTATTATTTTTATTGTAATTTCCATAAGATCAAAAATAATCTGGGAATCAATTATCAACTGAAATATACATACATACATAGGTACATGTCATCATTTATAAATTAAAAATAATTTATTATGTAACTTATATAACAAACAATATGTTCCGGATACACAAAAGACATTGGGTTAAATATATAACATATTATAATTATATATAATATATATTACTATATAATTAACATTTTGGTAGTTTGAATTTGCTATATCGTGTGAATAGATAGAAACAGAAAACACAGACATTATCATATAATATATACTTATATATTATATATAATAGGAAAATATATTTTATTTGTTTTGAAAATATTTATTTAATATTAAATTACAAGGCATAATCAATATATTAAAATTTATGTTTTAAATATTATGTATTAATTATGCTATAAATTTTAATTTGTGCAATTTTCTTAAGTATAGTTTTGTTAGGAATTCACAAATGATATCAACTTGAATATATCTCGAAATAGATTGTCTTCCATAGTTTTACATTTCAGAAACTTAAATTAACTACTCGGGAAAACTATAAATATTTTATTAATATTTATAAATTCTTTCTTTCAAAATTAAATTTCTAGTCATTAATTTTATTGTATTTATCCACAATCTACTAGAAATCCATAATAAGAATACCACTAAATACCACAAACTATGAATTGAATGAGCGCCTAAATTGATATAATTATATAAGTATGTAATTATATTTAAATGCAAAATTATAAAAAAAATTGGTCTTTTATTATAATTTTAGTCACTTATTTATATCTTGTAGCTAAGTTAAGCTAATAAGATAGCCTATCTAAGTCCTAAGGATGTATACAAAGGGGAGCAATGAGATCAATTACCCTACCCCAATTCACAAAAAAAAATTGTGTTGAGTTATGAGTAGGGCTCGGAATTATATGCATTTACATATTTATATTTATTAGTTAAGAAAGTAGTTAGGTAAGATACAAATTTGAATTTTAGCCTAATGAGGTGAACAAAATTTGATTTTGCATATTTGGAACATTATTATTATGCACATTTTAACATTTTTCAAAAATATAATGCATATATTGAAGAAAAAGTTAATACTATTACCTAACTAAATATATATTCACATTTCGATTATTTTTAAATGTATTTAAATATAAATTTAAACAAGTTATTGAAAAAATGAAGTTTTTATTGATTCAAGAATATATTTCCTGAGAACCAGAGTGCATTTTTATTTCAAAATTTAACCAAGTCTTTAGTAGTCAACTGTAACCCTCAAAGTAATACTTAAAAAAATATTATAAAAATCTACTAATTTTTATTTTTTATTTAGATCGAGTGAATACTTAAAATACAATTACAATTATACAGAAGTCATAGAGTTTAATTATTTCAATAATTTAATACATTTCTACCTTGATTTGTATATATTATTCATTATTTAATCAATTTTTTAATCATTTTTCAACTTGTTTTTTATTTAATTAACATGTTTGTTAAATTAAATTAACATGAATATAATATTTTTTGCAACTTTGCATATTTTGTACATTTTTAGTGCATATAATTCCGGGCTCTAGTTATGATTAAAATTGTTTTTTTTTATTAACAAAATGTATTTTACTTATTACTAATTAATTCCATATGGCCTATTCTCAAAAGCATTGTATTTATACTTTATACATATTATTAATTACCAAAACTAGAAAGCCACTTAATCAATAAGAAAAGTGGAATATGGGACTAAAAATTAAAAAATGCTAGAAATCAGTACTTTGGTGTCCTGTTCAGTATTGATTCAGAATTTAGGATAAGTATATTAAAAATTAAGATATATTCTAACCCTAAACTCGCAAATATTGAACCCTATATATATTTGAAAAATTTAATTTTTGTTTTTTATACTATTAGTATAAATAATCAATGAGATAAAATGTTATATTATTAATTATTGCACAAAATTTTAATAATAATGTACATTTTTACCATGAATAAAATAATAAATAAATATATTATAGATTTAGTAATTCCAAATAATTTATGATTTAAAAGAAAAAAGGTACCAATGCATAAACTCAAATTTTACAGGTAAAAAAATACCAACAGTGAAAAGTACATAATCACTATTTACCTAAGTGAAATGTATCTACCTACCTATAAAAGGTATATACTTCTTCGGGTCAGTAAATAATAAGTACCTAAGTAAGAATTTCAGTAAAATATGTTTAAATAAGACACAATTAACAATAATTTTTGTTATGTATTTTTTACATAATATATAAATGAACATAAAACATCATATATAAACAATTATTAATCTGAATTAAAATATAATAAAATAAAATAGTAATTTAAAATATTTTATCACCAAGTAATTTTACACTACTAAATAAAATATTTCTTGTAAATATTTAAAAATATATTACCCCGGTGGCACATTACTGTAATTAATATATGTTAAACTGAATTTAGAATAAAATAACTTTGTTATATTTATGAGATTGAAAACTAGAACATACCGAAAACCTTTTTTGTTATTATTTAAAGTTACACTCATAATAAGTACATTGTTTGTACTCATAATTTTGGTTAAAACTTAATTATTGATAACAATGTTGCTTTGATTTGTACATGTATTTTAAATCTGCGATTTTTGTATTGTCAGTAATTTTGTTGGCCACAATTATTGCAAAGTTGCTATAGTTTGAATGTGGGTATTGCAAATTTTGAGAATTCACAAGACTATTGTACACAATATAGACAAAATTACAATAAAATCGTAAAAATTTTAAAATTTAAAATAAGTTTTTACCAATATCATTCTCTAATACTTCTCTCTATTGTTCTTGCTTGACAAATCACAATATTATTATCCCTAATATTCTTATATTTCAAATATGCGTACATTTTATAAAATTCAAAAATTGTAATTATATAATATTTATATAGGTACATAAGATCTATAACAACAGTTAAAACACTATAAAATTCCAAATTAATTAAATAATAATTATGATTTTTATATAATATAAATATAATATATATAGGTACCATAACAATGTACCAATTGTTACAATTATAATTGTCTAGTATTATTCTAATATTTTTAAATCAATTTTCACTAAATCGAATAAGTGTGCATTTCAGAACTATATATTATTTATATTTATATATTATAGAAGTGATAATAAAAAATATATATTTGTTTTTGTATGTGTGTGTATGTGTAATGTGTATGTGTACAATAATAATATACAGTAACCGAAACTAATACGAAGAGTGTAACAAATTTAATAATTCAGACTATGATGTAACCAAATCTTAAAAGGTTTCACCCCAGAGCTAGGTAATGTATTGGAAATTATCCAATAATAAATTGTGTACATAAAATGTCAACTGATTATATATTATAACTTATAAAGCTACACATGAAAAATATAAGCTAAAGTTAATGATGACAAACACACAATGTAAATGTTTGTCCGAGTTCTAGACCTGTTTTTTTGATCTTTGTAAATAATGTCAATTAAGTACATAAAGTAAACAAAAAAGGAAAACCTTATCAATCATAAACATTATGTACTTAGAGTATACTAAAAAAAGTAATTTACAAATGTTTGAAATATTTATATCTATAGGTATATGAAAAAATATATTTAGAAACTATTGTTTACTAATCAAGTGCTCTTTTTAGTCCTTTAGGATTAATAAATATTATATTGTCTACTTGCAAATATAGTATTTTTCTTATGCATTGCTAATGGTATTTTTTCTTGTTTTTTTTTTTTATTATTAGCAACAATTGAGTATTTATATAAAATTATATTATATATTTATATCATTCAATATTATTATGTATAACATATTGTTAAAAATAAAATGATACCTAATAAGTGCATTTATATATATATAAAAAAAGGTTATATTTATAACTCAATTACATGAAAAAAAAACAATTAAAAAGTATTTTATTGCTTATATATATGAACTAAAAATACTAATAACAATAATATTGGTGACATCTATTACCTATATACATTTATATTAATAAATATTATAAGTACCTAAAAAAGTTATAAAAATATAATCAAATATATCAAAGATTACAATGGAAATATTTTAAGAAAAAAAATTATTTAATTGGAAAGTTATATAATATAATAAATTGGGGGCAAATCATAGTGCATTTTTTTTAAATTAAAAACAATTAAGAAATTTATAAAAATGTATTCAAAATTAATAAAACGATAAAAAAAAAATGTTTTTTATTTAGTAGGTATGTGTAACTTACACATAATAAATATAATATAAATAAATAAATAAATATTAAAAGTATATTTCTTTAAACGTAACATATTATTAATATTTAAAATACGTGTAAACATTTAATCATTTAACTATTACAATATAGTCAACTTTTGACTGTATGTTAAAAACACATTTTATTCAAAATATTTTGACAAGAACCATAATCTTTACATAGCAAAAAGTAAATAATATGCAACTTGATTATAATGTATAACGCTATTCAATTTTTAATTTATCAAACAGTTTTTAAGCTTTTAAAGCTTTTAAAACATACCTGAATGTCTTTTAAAGACATTCAGGTATGTTTTTTTTTTTAATAATCTAAGTTTTATCAGGTATGCATAGACATGCATGTAGTGGAATATGAGTATAGATCTTCCTAAGATTTTTTTTTTTTTTTAAATTAATTTTTACAGTAAGTATTTCTCCAATATATTTCCCCTATTAATACCTAAATATAATCAGAAGTAAATCCATAATACCTACATGTATGAAGAGAGGATTTGTATTTTCAAAGCATACTAGTTACCTCCTATCCTTATCATATCTAAATAAAAAGGTAATTTAAAAATAATATTCGGGTAGTTCAGAATTAGGTATATATGAGTTATCTCCTCAAATTTTCAATACAAATTGTCTCCAGTAATATAGTTGGTGGTTCATAAACTTTGTTAAAAATGCACCTATGAAATAATTTTAAGAGGATACTACCCACATGTTAGTTGTCTCTGTCTTACATACGCATAACATAACAAATCTACATACCTACTGCATTCTTACTACAGTTTATTTATAACTAATATTTGAGTAAATTTACCTATTATCAAATTTGTAGAGGAGAACATAAACTATATCGTAGCGTGGTTTTTTTTTAAACATTTCATTTTTAAAACTTATTCTATGCATTAAAAAAAAATGAGTTATTTAACTACTTATAACATGTTATTTTATTATTATTTATTATTATTATTATTATTATTACTATTAGGGTTATGTCCCTGTATTTTTAAATTCAAACTCAAAACTATAACTATTTAAACACCATAAAAAATATATAGTAAATATTAATTATATTCATATTTATACATATTAGTGTAGAAAAATATTTTTAATAATTATTAAAATAAATTTATTTATTGCAAAAAAAAATTATTTAAATTTTAAAAATACTTTACTACAATCTAAGGGGTGGTAATTCCCCGTGCCCTCCTATTCTTGGTTTAGACCTAAATCTAATCCTTTTATTGTATAATAAACAAAATAATATCAGTAAATTTAAAAATTCTAAAATTACAAACTTTTCTATATATATAGAAATAAAACCATCTCAATGGATTAGCCAAAAGGAAAAGAAAAATTGATATATCTACAACTGGGTAGGTATAATAATAATTTAAGTATGCATTAACATTTACAAAAAAAAAAAAAAAGTAATTTAAATTACCATGAGAAAATTGTGTGTATAAGTGTATTAAGTATACAATATATATTAATTATTAAAAAATTTAATAGAATAAGATTATTTTAAAAACTAACTAACTAAATACAATATAATAAATAACATATTAAGTTGTAGTAAATGACATTTGACATTATAATTAAAATACAATCAATGATTACTATAATACTTGACAAAATCATAAATAATAATTGATGTTATAGGTCACTTCACGTATTTTTAACAGGATTAATGAGAAAATCCTTTTATTACGATTCACAAGTTCAAATCTAATTTAATGTATTTTTAAAAAGTTAAATAAATAATACCTATATAGAATTTACACAAATACAAATAAATAAATAATAAATGTTTAGAAAATATTTTTGAATAACTATAAACACAATTACTATTATGATAAAATGAATCCATACAATTATTAGTAGTATAACATAAGTGTTATACATAGTAGGTACATATATTTACTCATCATTATTTAAACTTAAATAAAATATTATGTCTATACTACCACTTATTAGTTATTATTTTTATCAATAGTTTAAAAAGTAAAACATAAATATGAAAATGTTCAATTAGATACAAACTATATAATGGTAAAATAAAATAATTAATGGTCAATTCAAATAATTCTAAGAGTATGTGATATCCACATTAGCTGTCTCTATCTATCGAATGGGCAGTATAGCAAATTACACTGTACAAAACAAAAATTGTGGTGGAAAATTAGAGCTACACATATTACCAATTTTTAAAAGGCATAAATTTTCTAAAAAATTACAAAAAACAATACTTGCATATTAATTGCATACTAATATTTATTTGCATATTAATTTTGGTAATGGTCTAAAAAGTAGCTAGATAAACTACAAATTTGAATTATCTGACATAAGTACAGCTTTATTTTGCATATTTTTATATATTTTGCCATTTTTTGACATATACCTACTGCATATTTTTGTATTTTACGATGTTTTATTGCATATAAAGGTTTTTAAATTCCTATTATTAATATTTTGGATAAATAAATTTTTCTAACAAATATTTACAGTATGTTTTAGAGTGGATTTGAAACTGGTCTTACAATTCACGTATTATAAAAAATTTGTTTTGTTTTCTTATTTTTGTATAAAATTATAAATACAATTATCTACCTATTTATTTGACATATAACTACACGTATAGTTGCCCACTTTTAGGAAACCCGATATATATATATTTGTAAACAATCATAAACTATCATGAATAACAAAAAAATAATATAAAAAGAAAAAATTTTTGAAAATCAAATTTTTATTTTAAAGAGTATATTTCTACAAAATATGAGCATGAATGAATATTTCTATGTTCAAGAACATAGAAATCTAAGCCCTGAATGTAAAGACATTAAGTTTTGTTTTGTGTAGGTACACTATAATTTGCTTATTGCCTACTAAGATACGACAGACACAACAAAATGTAAGTACCATTCTTAGTATCATATTGTCTTAAGGGGGTGCAATAGTAGGATAAAAACCTACAAAAACATATAAAAGTTATTCCAATAGTACGATTTACCAAGTGATTTTAGAGTAAAATACCTATTTTCAAAATTATAGATGATAAGTGTATAGTGAAATGCAAGAAGTCCAAACTTTGATTATTTCAAATTGTTTATATCCATTTTTAATAATTTATAACAAAAAAATATTAGTTGTTAATTATTTCGTATTAAAATAAAAATATCAGAAATCAGACTCTTAACTTCTCACTGTACACTTCTTCTATATAATTTTGACAATAAGTACTTTTACTCTTAAGTTACTAAATAAACCATAATATTGGAACAACTTTTACATGTTTTTCTATAAAAAATCAATTAAATTGTATTGTCATGTATTTCTCCAGTAATTAATAGCAACTTTCAATATACATTTCATATACCTATAAAATTCAATATGTCATAGATAAACTGGCTGTGAAGTGAAACTTAAAAAGTTTAATTTTTACTATTGCATCCTCTTAAAATCCTACATGTATACATTTATAATATATAGTTTAAACTTTAAACTAATAATTCAATATTACCTACTAAATTTCTAAAATAATATCCAAGATAATATTTAATGAATTATGAAATTAAAAATGTAATTAAATTTAATATTTTATTAAATGAGTTTTTATATTTAGAAAAATGTATAACAAATATGAAATAACATTTCAGAGCATAGCTACCTAATCAAACTAATGAAATTAAATAAAAATAAAAATATTTCAAAATTTCAAAATCAATTAATATGCTATGATGAATACAGATAATGTTTAAATTACCTAGGTAATTGAATTAAAATAATAAAACTTTTAGTAAAATGTAGATAAGAAAAATAATGGTAAAATAAATAGATAGTTATGGCATTTACCAAAATAAAATAAATATTTCAGACATTTGACTTTAAATAAATTCATAGAAATTAAAAATTTAAAGAATATTGCAAAAATCATCTTCAAATTTCTCATTAGATATGATTGGAATTGATTGGATAACAAATACATATTAAAAATAAATTCAAATAAGTATATTGGGTTCCAGAAATACTTTCTAAAAGATACAATTTTAATAATTATTAATGTCATTATTAACATAATATTTTAATAAAATATTAAATTTTTCAGTTTTATACACAACAAATGTTAAAAAGATTGTACAGAAAAAAATCCATTTACATTATAGGTATCACACATTTATTAGATTTTTGGTTTAGATAGGCATTATCAATGTACTTTTTTACCTACTAATCGTTATTTCACACAATAACCAATAAGGTATATCACAATATCTATAAAGGTTAGGTCATTAAATATTATTGTTTATACACTTTAATAATCTGTAATAATAAAACCGTATATAGGTATACTAAAGAATGTAAAGTTTTAAGTTAACTTAAAGTAATATTATATAAGTAGGTAGGTACACAGTGAATACAATTATTCTTGAATTTTTTTTCTGCTTTACCCTACAAATATTCACAAAATGTAATTATTAGATAGATACCCAATTTAGCAACTATTAATTGATTAAAATAACATACTTAACTACTTGAAATTATCATTTTTGTAAAAAATTTAAATAAAAGAGAGAAAACCTAGTGTATATAACAATAATTAGTATTAATAGTGACACTAATCATAATTTAATTAGGTATATAGGTAGCATATACCTATCTACATTACATTCGGATTACATGTTATAAAATTATCATTCAAATAGCTATGAACTATGTATATATAGGCAGATAAGCTATGAGGATGTAATAATTTATTCCAAAATAATAATTTTACAATATTAAAATGTAAAATGTTGTACGGTATTTGAAAAAACCGATAAATACACTAGGTACCTAATCAACATTCTATGTGTCGTATAGGTATGTAGATTATTTAAAATATTATTCTATTTACCAAGTCTTAGTTCGCCAAAATTTCCACAGCCTATTTTCTTTCCAACCCGAAAGTTTGGACCAACCATGAGTACGCTCGAGTTGGCTGACGATGACAAACCATGTCGTCCGGCAACTGCTGAATGCATTGCCCTCGATCCAGTTGACTTTCCTCCGCGCTTGTCATCTTTGCCGTTTTGTTCCTTCTCCCTGTCCCTCTTCTGCATGGCGATAGATGTAAAAGTTTCACCGAAAAAATTAGCCAATTTTAGCTCATTTTACGCTAAAATTTATTATAACTCTCTTGATGTTCACACGTTGTGACCCAAGACAATAAACACTGTTATCATCGCAATAATTTTTTTGAAGTAATGTAATTTGTCAAACCGAAACAGGACGCCGGTTTTAAGACTGCATTTTTCTTCCTTAATTATTAACTAATTAGAAAAACAATTGTTGTATTAAAAACATACGGTTAACCGTGTTGAAATTGAATAAAATTGAAAACGAAACAATTGCAGCTGAAACTCTCCATTTTTTTGTGACTGATTAAAAAAAAAACATATATACCTATATACATATATTTGTACATATATATATATATATTATATATATATAAGTATATTCTTATTACATAAATACATTCACAAAACATGTGTTTCAGTATCAATTGCACTAGAGCGCGTTAATATCGCCAAGTACAAAGAGAATACAATTTGGACCTATTCACTTTTTATTTAATATTTTATAATTATTTGAAACAAATTTAAAAATTAGTATTTAATATTATTATACTTTCAATATTTCAAGTTTAGAATATGTTTTCAAACTACTGAAATAATATTTAAAATGTTAAATTTAGTTTTACTTTTCAAAATACATTTCAAATACGTATAATAATTAACATAACGATTTATCGTTTATGTAAATAAATGTATTTTTATATAACAAGAATAACTAACTTAATTACGAAATTAGAGGTCGTTATACCCGAATTTGTTGTCTCCGTTTACCTAACAATTTAACAGGCAGGATTTAACTCGTAACGATTTGGTTACATTTAGAATTTAAACACATATTATCAAATTTAAAGATGAGAATAATTTTAATTATGTTTTATATTGTTTTTCAACATTTTAATTAGCGTTAAAATTCTTGTTAATTAAAAATAGTTTTCTTTAAAATTAAAATGTTGTTAAAAAAAACCGTCATGTGAACACAAATGATAGGTACCTATTCTCATCTTTAAATTTTTTTAAAGTATTTAAGCTCTGAATTTATCAAAAACTATAATATAAATTAGTGTCATTATTCCCGAGTATACTTACGTAGGTAGGTATTACCTACTCTGTGTTCTGTGGTATTGCTACCAATTTACCAATATACTAATCAATGGTACTACGACATAGGTACACAGAACACTGGTATGTAATATCATTGATTATAAATTACTAATATTTATAGTCAACGGTAATATCAATTATCGTGAACATTTCTCTAATGTTCATGGGTAATATATATCATACATTGGTAGGTATCATGCCGGTAGCGTGATGTTGCTATATTCTGTGATATTTCCGCATAGATATATAATAATTATTATTATATATCTATGGATATTGCTATAAAGCCTGTTATGGAATATAGACAGAAACAACAAATTAATGCGGGTGTAACGACCGTAGTCCATAACCCGTAACCATACCGTGCCGTAATATTTTTTTTAACTATGACATTATTACATTATAATTATTACAATAATTCCAATCTATAGCAAAAAAATAGATTAACGATTATAATTATTATGATTTGGGTATGTATAGAATTCATAGAAGAATATTTAATTGATAAGTTATAAAAAAAAACCAGTAAACTTTAGATTGTAGATTATCAATATAGACTTTAGAGTTTATTGGGTTAAATTTAAGGCGGGTTCACACTGTCTAGAGTCACGTAATTCTGTACTATAGAGCTTTTAGTATATTATTAGCACGTCAGCATTAACCAATCAGAGCAAGATAAAATATTGATAAGAAAAAACGCTGATTAACATGGTTTAATGACAGATTATATCTTTATAATCTCTGGTTCAATCTTTAAGCCTAGTTCACACTATGTCGGTAGTTATAGGTCGTAGTTAGTCAAGTAGTAAGTGATAAGTATTTAGTAGTAAGTAGTTAGTAGTTTAAAAGTATCCGGACATATTACTGATAGTAAATTAGTACCACGATTTAAGATATAGATATTTAAGATATCTTAAATCGTGATTAGTACATTGGTAATCTGATAAAAAAGTTCTGTGATAGTGATGTGATATTATTAATTCCAATTTTTGAAAGAATTATATTCTAAAAAATAATCTTTACTTCTAAATTGTGACATTTGACAATTTGTGAGGTGTTTTATTAATTTTGTTTTACAAAATGAATAGACTCCAAACAAGACGCAAGAACTTAATTAATAAATTGAATGAATTAATTCATATTTTGTCTTTGGCTATTGCTGATGAATTAGAGGAAGATATTGCTAAAAAAAAGCGTATGTGGGTTAGAAAATGGATTTACAGAAGATAATCACTGAGAGCTACAAATACTCTACTCAGAGAACTGGAACTCGAAGACCCCAAAGAGTACTACACTACACTGAGAATGACAGAAAGTTGTTTTAATTTTTTGTTAAATAAAATAAAATCTAAATTAATAGATAAATATTCCTAAATTATTAATAAGTAATAAGTAACTAAAATCTATAACTTGCAATAAATAAACGAGTAATAAAATTTTGATGCGGGAAATACTATCATTATTATTACATAAATTTATTGATAGTACCTATTTGATAACAAACAGATGTTGCAATACTAATGCACTGGACTAAAAAAATGCGTTAAGACACGTTTAGCCGACCTCTTTAGTTCAACTAAATTGCTTCTAAATCAGAAAAAATCAAAATAAATGGATTTATTAATTATTCATTTTTTTTCTAGCCATTTAATTATTCTATTAGAGCCAAACGCTACATGCTTAAAGCTCGACTGTGAATCTCCCTTTATAATGTGATTTAACCATTTAGGCGTGACCTAACCAGCTATGTAGCAGGGAAAGCACAACCGATTACCCCCTCCCTCCTAAAAAAATATTATATATTATTAGGGCCGTCCAGGAAGATAGATTTGGGGAAAGGGGGTGAATATGTAAAAAAATTATATAGGTAATGCTTCTCTTCAAAACATAAAATAAGCGAAAAAAAAAAAGTAATCAACTTTTTTCCCCATTTTGCCGGCTACAATCCTAATAATTTATAGTTTGCCGACTTAAAATTTCAAAATATTTCATAAACGTGAGTGAATAAGCAAAACAAAAAAGGCATCGACTTTTTCTACTATTTGTCGACTGAACTTAAATTTGTCAACTGAACTTAATTTTGCCGGTTGCTTTCAAAGTAAAGTTGAGGGGGTGAGACAGGAAGCGAGGAATGTACTGGTTTTACAATGATGTTTATTTTTTTGTTTTTTTTTTCATGTCTGTAGGTACCCAAAAAATTATATTAGGTTTGCTACGATTGCTACATTTAACACAATTTTCCAGTAGAATATTGCATCTAGTTGGTTCTTTAAAGAGGTAATTTTTAGATTTTTTCGTTAAACGCTTAAGAGAAAACCTCGGAAAAAACAATCAAAAAATAATGAAAAAATGGTAAAAAGCATGATTTTTGTTAAAATCGTTTATGGGTTTTTCGTTGTAATTCCGTAAATAGTCATAGATCATAGTCTTGAAATGTTCACATAAAATGTATTTAAATACTGTTAACTTGAATATTTAAAAAAAATTTTTCTCAATATTAGGCTATTATATGTAAGTATAGCTATTTTCAAGTTTTATCGTCATAAAAGGATGTTTCAGATTTTAAGATTTGAAATTTTAATAGAATTTTAAAAATATAATATCTATCTAAATATTCTAACTACATTCAAAAGATTAAAAATCGGTGTACAGAAACTTTTTGGTACCTACCTAAATAGACATTTTGATCCGAAGAAGAAACTTTTTGATTCGAAGAGAATATTTTGATCAGGGATGACATTTTAATTCTCTCGGATTGATTTCTCGGTGATATTTTAATCCCGTGGGGCAGTAAATTTTTAAGCTAGTAAACTATAGGTGACATAAATGTCGTCGAGTGAAAATATTTTGTCGCCTAGTGGATTTTATTATTGAAGATAGGGTGACATACATTTTTTAATTATAAATATAGGTACCGCAATATGAAATAATTGAGTAATGAATGATTATGGATAAATATATGAAACTCAAGAGATGTAAAGGCATTTTTTAATAATGGACTTGATGGTGATTAATTAAGTATTAGTATACCTAATCAACCTAAGTATCTAATAAATATTATCAGTGGTTAAAGTGGAAAATAATTGCAGGGGGGACTAAAGCTTGTGCAAAAAAAAGCATCAGTTGAACCGTTAAACCTTATTCAATATTGCTTTGAAATTTTTCGGACACTAGGAATCTCTGAAATAAGAACAGTAAAAAAAAATTAAATTGTCATTAAAAATAATACGTACCTAACTATTACATATAGGTACCTATACATTTGTGGTTTTTACCGAAATAGTTTTTTTCATAATATAGATTTTGCAAACAATTTGTAACTAAATACCATTTATTACTTGTTTTATTTAATTTTTTATATTATGTACAGAACAACAAATTCTGTCTTAAGTTTCAAATAACTATTTAAATCTATTGGTAGATACCTATACTATATATAGGTATAGGTACCTACTCTAGTACAGTGTTTGGAAAGACGAAAGACGTTCATGAAAGCACGCGTTCACGTTTATATTTTGTGAACGACACGCGAAAGCCACTTGTTTCTGTCAAATAGTACGTGAACGGTAAACGACGTTCAAATTTTCAAGGAATTTGAACGATTTTCAAGCCGTTCAAATTATATTAAAATGTCACTCTAAACCTTATTAGATTTCAATATAATACCTACTTACAAGTCCAATTTCCTTGGGTTTGCTATAAAATGAAAACGAATAAATAAATAAAAATAAACATCATTGTAAAACCATAAGTTTCCTCGCTACACTCAGAATCTAAAACTACTGGGAAAATACTAAATCTCCATTCAAAAGTACCTATCATATTTAGAATGAATTTGCTATCAATATTTTACCCCAAAACTCCTACCCAAGAAGTTGTTTTCAGAAAAAATTAAAAATAAACATAGTAAAACCTCTCAGAATCTAAAATTTTTATACAAAATTTTATTGATATATATATTAATAATTTAGTTATTGGTCTCCTTGAATAACTTGAAGTGTGAGGCCCTGGTGCAATGCACTGCTGCTTCTAGTTTCTACAGCACTGTGCCTGTGCTATTAATGATGATATTTAAATTTCAAATTTTCACAGAATAATAATTAACAAATATAATAATTTTATTTTAATATTTTATTATTAACTATACATTTTTTAAAATAATTTATCAGCATTAAAAAATTTCATTTTGAAAATAGAAAATTATGATCATTTAGTTAGGAGCAGCAACTTCATATCCCACTTCCCACGTAGTTGCGCCTATAGCTATGACTTCTAAAATATTTGTGAAGTTCTCATCTAAAATCAAATATAGTAGGTAGATATAGGTACCTACCTATATATATATAATTTCATAATATAACCATAATATTTTATTTATTATCATATATCTACCTACATATTATGTTCAATACAAATTATTATATAAATCTTTGATAATTAATAAATACCTACATAAAGGCATATATTATGCAGGAATAGATATGATGAGGGACTTGCTTCTCAGATATTATGTTGGAAAACAAAAATTCAATTTTTTCTCCTGCTAAAATAAATATCTAATTATTATGATATACACCTACCTAGGTATAACTAATAAAGTTATAAAAAAGTTTCAATTTGTATTACTTTTAACCTACGATTCTTCAAGCAGTTAAAAAAAAAAAATAATATCAAAATTTATTGTTTTATAAATTGAATTTTTTTTTCTAAACAGGTGATAAAAGTCGGTCTATCATCTCTTTGGTTATCGATCAGTAGGTATAGTGTATTATTTTATTTTAGATTTGAAAACAAAGATAAATTATTGTATAATTTTATAAGAATTTAGTACATATCACAGAAAACTAAGGTAACTATATGTGTATATTATTGTAAATATAGTTTCTAAAAATATAACGTATCTAAATTACACCAAAATTACTATACCTACCTACCTAATTGATTTCATCATTAATCTATTATTGTAATTTTATGTGGAAAAACAACAGACAAGGAATTAAAAGACAATTATTGTGGTTATACATTTTTAAGACAAGGTATCTTTTAAATATAGGTAATAAGAATTACTTACAAATGTTAGTAGATATTAAATATTTAGTCCTAAATACTTAAAATTACAAATTTTATTACATAATCTAATGCTATAATACACCTATTTTAGCGGTATTAAAATACATCCAAGCTCTATAACTACAACTTCTCTTTTAGTAATCGTAGAGTCAAAATTTATACAAAATATGAAAGATGATAATATTTACTATGCTGTAGCCTAGTTTTTTTACTTATAATTTTTTTTTAATTTTTAAAATTTCGAGTTTTCAATCACAAATTTTAGGTTTTCAAAAAACATATAGAAAAAAAACTCCATGCTACGGCATAATAAATATTTTCATCTTTCATATTTTATAAATATTATGACTGTATGATTATACAGAGAAAAGTTGTAGTTATAGAGTGTGAACGTGATTTTTAACAAATATCATGATAATACAACAATAAAAAATGGTACCAATACATGACTAATTTTAAATTACTCTTGATATATAATTAAATAATTTTCAATTGTTGAAATTTATTTTATTTTTTTTAATTTCATAAAAATTGCTTATACAAAACCTTTTAAAAATCAGATGTATAGCATATCCTCTTAATAAAAAATATAATTCCAAAATTCTCAAGTGGTTAATAATTATTTATTTTATCAATACCAATTTCATACTACAAAAAGTATTTAGTACAAAATTTCAAGTTTCTAGAATTATTATTTTTTAAATTATTACACAATAACAACAATCAATTTTGTAAAATATGTGTATATTATATAATAATCTAATTTTTATTTATAGGTAGGTAGATGGGAGTATTACTGGGTGAATCAAACCGCTTTTTAACGACATCATTACTCAAAAAAAAACGCCTACACTTATAGGTATTCAAAATAGCATTTAAATACTTAGGTTATAATATATCAATGTACTGAATATTTTATTTACAGTCCATATTTTAATTTTTAAAAACTATAATAATTTGTTTTATTTTCATATTTACACACACATAGCTAAAAGTGATGTACTGTACCAATTACTTAGAAAATAATTTAATAAATTTGTATTGGTTTTTATTCACAGATAGACATAATTGATTATAAAAATTCAATTATTCTTGAGTGTACTTTAGAAAGACTGGAGTATTTTAAACTCAGATCTGTTATTTCCAATCCTTGAATATATGAATTGGTCTAAAGAAATAATCACTACTGATATTGCAATAGGTATTAGGTATTTGTTTAAACATGATACCATCTGTAATACAACCATTTTAAACAAACACAAACATTTTAATTTCCATTTCCCATTTTTAAAAAAAGAATTAATTAATTAAGAAAATGTATTTTGTATAATATGCAATAATAAAAAAAACTATAAAATTGAAATATCTTATAAGATATTAATAATACTTAATTTAATGTATTTTAAAATTTTAAACTAAACTAAAAGAAACCTGGATGTTATAATATTTTAATAGAACTATTAAAATTAATTAATTTAAATAATAAATTTTAGTATCAACCTTATTAAACCTAACCTAACCTTTTTTAGAACATAAAATAAAAATATTAACATTATACGTAGGTTCTATTTTACCGTCAGATAAGAACAACGTGCAATATCGAAATTGAGATATATATATCTCATATTCAGTGGGGTTTTATACACACCACTAGCTGTATAAATGTGTTTTAGTCAGTTACTGTCAAGTAATACATATATAATATTTTCAGTATGATCGAAGTGCCTGCCAAATGTACAGCGTGGAAGGAGAGGAAAAAAAATTGTGACTGGAAATGTCATGGTTGCATTATGAACATGTTGACCATGTGAACACATTCTTCGAGGAAAGAATAAGCAATCTCATGATAAGTGCCTGAATCAAAGTGGCAATTATGTAGAAAAGTAGCAGAGGCAATAACTTATACTTTATATATTCGTTTTTGTTTTATTTATTCTATTACAGATTGAAATTATTTTATAATAATTATAATTGAAACCCTCGTATAATTAGAATAATTGAATTAATACATTATATCATATTATATTATCATTTATTCAAAACAAATTAGACATTTGTTTTAACATAAAAAAAAGTTAACACAATTTCTTAAATATGAAAAATCCATTAGGGTGAGATTAAATTAATTACCTGAAAAACTGGAGTTTTAAAATAATATTTTAATTATAATTTTTGTATTAAATGCTATAATATCGTCACTAATATAGGTACATCATTTTTTTAATAATTAAACGAGTGTTATAAGATTCTTGGATAAAATAGATTTACACAATAAAGATAAATGTTCAAATATAATCAACCATACCATTTGTTTTATAACGAATTGGGTACTTATTAGATAATAAAAATTATATAATTCATTGAATTTTTAAAACTAAAGTTCACACCAAACGCTGGATTCTCTATGAAATAATATCAAAGCATAATAACTATTATGTTGCACTACCTAAATTCTTTAAATTATAGTAAAATAGTTTTAAATTGAATAAAAAAAAAACATAATTATATCTAAATATCTTATAATACCATTCATAACAAATAAAACAATTTGCATACACTTAGTCAAAACATATTTAAAGGTTTAGGAGGCTAAATAATTATTTATTTTTTCAAGAATAACAAATAATGTGTTTTTAAATAAATAATGTCTACAAATATGATTATTGTGGCACCAAAACTTAAAATTGAAATGCATAAATTCGTAGGACTGAACCAAATACTATTTTTTTTTTTTTGGATTTACAAAAATTTAAATATGTATAATATATATCTATCTATTATTTTGGAATGTTAAGTGGATAATTGGCCACTGTTAAGTAGCCGTTCAACAGCAGCATTTATATCTCCAAATGTTGCAATTAATGCTTGTAAATTGGCTTCTCGGTTGACAAATCCCATTGCTGACAATTGTTCCAATTGAGAACTATACCTTTCTTCTGGAGGCTGAGAATTTGCCACTGGATTATTACTATTTGGCAATTGTGATAACTAAAAAAAATTAATATAATTATTAAATAAATTATAATAATTTTTAATTTAAATAATAATTCGTTCAAATTTTTATAGCAATGAATGAAGTACATTCATATTATTTTACAAAACACATTTGTATAATGAAATATATACCTGGTGCACATTAAGATAATGACCTGGTGTAAAGCTAAAACCACTTCCTTTACTATGTCGCTCGCCGAAGTTGGTAGTTCCATGTTTGTATACAATACGCTAACATAACATATATGCACATTTACTACACACAATGCTCAAATATGGCAAGCTCTGATACACACACACAAATTATTTGGGACAGTGATGTATAGTTGACTATACTCGTTACACGTTAAGAATATTACACATCGCGAAGAAAAAAATTACTTCCTCCTCCACTGCTTGCTGCCATACATTTCTTTTCTATATAGAGCGCATACCATGCATAGTACATTATACACCATTGTATAGTAAGGTAAGCTGTGATACACATGCACTTTCACAAATCTGTTGTGCTCTGGGAGGTTATACAAATATTATAGCCATGAACAGTCTGGTTTAACAACAGCATTTCGAAACATAATACAATATATTTATTTATGATACCACTATATAACGGTGAACAGATTATATTAGAAACTAATCAGAAACTGGGCGACGTAAATCTGATGCTAAATCGTCCACTGCCGAGTAATACTCTTAATGCGCAGCAAGTATAGATTTTTTGATAACCAATCAGGAGCCAATTGATGTCTAAATTTGATGTATTTATTTGATGAATTGATGCCTAAATTGTCCGTCGCTAGGTTATCAACTTAATGTGCACAAGTTTATATAATGATAGGAATATATATAAATTGTATAAGTATACTATTTAAATATGAAATTAATTACACAATAAATAACAAAATTTAGTTTTGAATTAAACATATTGTGAGTTATTAGTTATTTTTAGATATGATAAAAGATTTATGAATATATTTTAAGCTTTTTACCAGTGTTTTATGTTACAATTTAATTGAATGTATTTTATTTAGGTTCTAATTTATTAATACAACTACTTTATTTTATTTTTATTCTTCTTCTTTGCCTTTTTTCCCAACTATTTAGGGTCGGTC
This sequence comes from Pemphigus obesinymphae, assembly GCA_025469235.1. Taxonomy (NCBI): domain Eukaryota; kingdom Metazoa; phylum Arthropoda; class Insecta; order Hemiptera; family Aphididae; genus Pemphigus; species Pemphigus obesinymphae. Next base: position 38,520 of record JAIPRL010000887.1, read on the forward strand.
ACCATAGTTCTACAATTCCACTTAACTCTTTCTCCCGCATCTTCCCCACTTTTCTTATATCATTTACCATCCCCCTCTTTTTCGGTCTTCCTCTCCCCCTCTTTCCATCAACACACATTTCCTTTACTAACCGTACTGTCTCAGTCTCTTCCCTTTTTAATACATTAGTCAGCAAAAAAGTATTGCATGTAGTGAAAATAAAAAATATCACTGCGGGTATTATAATAAAATGTTCAATTTTGTATGAACGTTCTCATTTAAATGTATGAAAACAAATTTCCACTGCTCTTGCCATTCTGATTTTGACCTTTATGATACAATAACTCTGTTCATGACTATTGTAACATAGCAGTAGATAAAAGAACTCATAGCAAGGAATATCTATATGCAGGGATGTAACAACAAAACAAGTCTTCATTTGGCCAAGTGATTATTTTTAAACTGAATAGATTGGATTAGAGTACAACTTTGGATACACTAAATGTGGTAGCTAAAAGTTGAAAATACACGTTAAATTTACTAGTAAATTGTTGTACTAAATTGTTTTAGTCAAAACTGAACACAACAAAAACTAATATGATACAGTTGTCTAAAAATGTATTTATTTATTTTAAATCTAAAGAAAATAGAAAGTTATAAATTGAAAATAAGACAAGTTTGTTTTATACTCAGTGAGATAATTAATAATTACGTTTTACATAAATTATGTTTTCAGCTTTTGCCTTTTACTAATACAATTACTTTAAATAACCTAGAATATACTATTAGATAGTAAAAAGTAAAAAAAAACCATGTAATTTCAACTTTTAAGATTAGTAAATCCTAGGTTTCACCAATGAACGGATTTTGATGGTAAAATATACACACTTAGTCAAAGGAAAAAAAAATTATAGTGCTGGAGGTCATATGATTTAGTGAAAGTGATTATCACGAGTTGTGTATATATATTATATTGTACTTGTTGACTCGCACGGTGGTGACAAGAAGCACGCAGGTATAATGTAGAATACCTATGGTTTAAACGTTAGGTATGCAAAATGGGTCAGGGGGGGGGGCATTTTTCGTACACATTTATAATTTTGTTTCATTATTATTAAAATAGTGTTAATAATATAAAAATGAATGTTACATTTTTAACTATTAAACCACTATATTTTTCATGGTTTAGAATAAAACTTACCATTCTTCTCATAAGTTCACCAAAATTATTATCTTGACCTTCAGTTGATGGAATATCATTAGGTACAGTTGAATCAGCAGTGGTAGTCGTATTGGTATTTGGTGTCGGAAAAAAAGATTGGCCACCCAAAGATCCACCAATATTTGGCATGTTTGTACGTAGTGCTTCAAGGCCTCGCTGTATTTGATCAAGAGCAGATAAAACATTTGGATTAGTAGTCATCTCTTGAACTGCAGGATTTGACATCTGTTGCAGAAATGCTGGCATCATACTACGGAATTGAGACTAAAGAAAAACAAAGTTTTACGAAATTTGCATTAATTTGAACAATAACTACCTAAATGATGTTCTTTACCTGAAGTTCTGGATTATTGGCAATCAATGGGTTATTAGCTAATAAGTTGTTTGCCATACTGGGGTTGCTAGTCATTGCCTGTAAAGTTGATTGGAAATACGGAGTATTCATTATACCTTGCATAACTTGTGGATTTTCAATCATTTGTTGCATCATAGAATTCATTGTATCACTATCAAACATGGAACTTCCAGTACCTCCAGCTGGCAGATTACCTGCTGTTGGAGCCGATCTACCATTAGAAGGATCAGCTTGATTTGTTCCAGTAGACCCGCCCCAAGGATTTGGCAAAGGATCACGATTTTCTTGTCCTTGTTGAGGATTTTGTTCTGAATAAATATTATGTACAATTAAATATGACAACCTTACAATGTAGTGTCAATAAATATTGTAATCTAATTAGTTTTAAGAAGATTATTCAATATATATATTATAAATATAGATTTTTCATTTGTTATGTAAACATTATTAATTTTTTAAAGAACGTTTTTTAATATAAAAAAAAAAAAAAAAAAAAAAGAAAAAAAGATGGTTATAATAGCAATATTCTCTATCCCTTAACTAAGGGGGGATAAATCCTCTAAAACTCATTTAGGCTCTGAACATGTCATTTTAAAAATGATAGTTCAAAAGAATATAAGGTGTTTTATATTAAACCTAGAGGATTTAATAATATGGTCATTTTTAATTTAATTCTTTATAAAGATTCTTAATGACACTAGAAGGGCACTCTATAGGATTTTTATTATTCAAATTGAGCTTATTTTAACAGAACTATAATTATAAAGAGGTCATATTTTTGGGAGAAGGGAGAACTTTTAATATGTATACTACTATTTTGATGGCTTAGCTATGTAAAAATAATCTCTTAAGAGATGCTTTGATGAGAATGATTTTTATTCTAATACATTTTTTCACTACATTGGCATACAAAGAGCCAATATTTATAGACCATTGTCATATATCGTATTGTATATCACATTATATGGAATTACATTGTATAACAAAAATCGGCTCGTAGCAGATGAGTTTTTATGCCGCCCGGTTACACTCTTATTTTCCTGATTAAGAGTTTTTAAAAATTCAGAAACCCTTACCGTGTGAACAGTAATTAAATAGAATTATTAATCTAATCGATATATGTGGTGCGATTCTATAGATTTTGACAGTTTTAATGTGGCATGTTCAGCCTTAAACCCTTTTAAGGTTGTATTAAACGATGTATATAACTCAAAAGTTTTACTCAAGCTTCTAGTTGCATTCATGGTTATATGTCATTTATATGTGGTCTTTTACAATGTTTATTTTAAAAGATGTCAAAATCATGAACCATATGCATTTCTTGGCGTCACAAAATTAATAAAATAATACTGATAAACTTTATAATTAATTACCTCCACCACTTTCACTTGGAGTTGCAAATGTATTTCGACTAAATTCTTCAGTAGCTGCATTCATAAATGGTTCTTGTACATCCCTATACATTCTTTGTAAAGCACTAAAACCCCCAGGTATTGATTCCAAATTTGATAATGCTCTATCTTGGGTACGCATCAGTTCTTGTAACATTGATGGATTCCGCGCCATCTCCATTGTTTGCCGTAACATTTCTGGATTGTTTAACATATGATTGATTTCTGGATGTCTCTATATAAATAAAGATATTAAATAGAAAACAATTATTTAAAAATAAATTATTAATTACTACCTCAACCAATTGTTGCATTTGTGGATTAGCCAAAATCAATTGTCTCATATGTGCAGGATCACTCATCATTTGTTGTACCATCGGACTATCAACTAAATTTCTGAGCATATCAGGGTTATCAAGTAACTCACGTTGCATACGTTGTTGTAATTCCATAAAATTAGCAGAACTGAACCCCATAGATTCCATACCAGGTAATCCACCCAGCATACCCAAATTAAATGGTGAAGCATTAATATCAGCTGAAAGTTAAGAAAAATTAGAATAGAAAAAATATATAATTAATTTTTATTAGGTAGGTACCAGGAGGCCTTTGAGTTTGAGAAGATCCTGTGTTTGTAGTTGAAGATGTTGTTGTACTGTTCTGAGGAGCATTAGTCTTGATAACTAAATGTACTGTTAAACCATCTTTAATGTTATGAGTTACTAATGTATCTTGATCTTTCATGATTTTACCAGCAAATATTAAACATAATTGTGATGGTTGTGCATTAAATTGTTTAGCAACCACTTCTTTAAACTATAATAAAAATATACAAGGTATAAATTAATTAATTTTTTGTTTTGTTATTTTGGTAGTTTTTCTTTACGCTTAAGAGGACACCACACCGACGTGTTTTAAATTTTCAATGAAAAACTTGTATTAACATTTTTCATTTTTATCATCTTACAAACATGTTAGAAATATGAAAGAGAAAACAAATTATAAACAACATTATCTATCGACTGATGGAGCCGATTTTACATGCATTTTTACATGTTTTATGAGCGGTAAATATCTATTTTTTTTTTTTTTTTTTTTTTTTAACAGCTTATAAAAATGCATCTATCAAATATTGGATCGATCAGTCAATAGACAATTTTGTTCTTTATATTTTATTTCTATTTCATCTTTCTACAATATCTCAAGTTGATAAAAATGAAAAATGCATAAGCATGTTTTATAACAAATATTGTGATTACACGACAATTAAAAAAACGGTGCTGACACAGGTCTATTTTGAAATTACTTTTAAAATATTAAATTAAAATTTTTCTAAAAATTGTCTATACAAAACCCTTTAAAAATTGCCCGTGGCGTAATTAAGAGGACATAATATTTGTAATTGCTGTCTCCGTCTAACTAAGTGATAATATACAACATTTATGTTTAGCATTTTTATCACTATTTGGTCATTTTAAATATCCACCATTGAAATGGACTTCCTTAAATGTCATACCTTCAAACGTAATTTTTTAAATTTAAACTATATTTATAAATTGAATTGTTTATTGTCATCTTCCTCCTATTATTGGAAATTATGTATAGCACCACTAACTACTTTTGATAGTTTTTTTGTGCATTTTTCCCTATTTAAATCTAAGTTGAAGTGTTCTTCTAAATGACTATCAATACATCCCCATTTCTTATACAATCCAGCTTAAGATATTATCAGAATTGCCGGGGTTTCGATACCAAACTTACTTACCTACTTAAAATATATGGTTCCTTTTGATTTTACCTTATACTGTTTTTAACTGAGACATGACTTAATGGTACGTTTTTTGATAATAAGCTTGGTTTTTAAATTACAATATTTTTAGATTTGACAGATGTGTTATCACTAGTCACTGCTCTCATGGTGGTGTTGTCCTGATAAGGATATACCCTCAACTCTCTTAAATATTTTTTCAATCGACGTTGAACAGCTATTTGTACGTTTTTCTTTCAGAACTTCTTTGTTCATAATTCGTAATGTCTATTTGGCTCTTGGAGCTCTTATCTCTAATTAAGAGGCTCACATGTCCACAGTTGATATAACTAGTCATCCCAAGTTCTTATTTATTTTTTGCGAAGACTATAATTTGCCAGACATTTGCTGGTTGAATAACAAACATGGTCTTTCTTATCTATAGCTCTAATACCGGTATAAACATTCCCCTGTGTGCCTGAAGGGTATGCGCTAAATTTTTTTTCAATGCAACCATATATCTAACAGCCACAGCTCTATTTTCGATTTGATTTTTTTAAAAAAGGCAATTTATTCTGGAATCTGAGAGTTCATTAAAAGAGACACAAATAATTTTTGAAAATTTGTTAGAAATCATCATTCTAGTAACTGTATTCCCAAATCTGTTATTCTCTATCATCTCTATTAAGAGAATGAGCCGGATTTTCTTAAGGTGTTTTCTAGATGAGGGCTCTTACCCTGACTTCTGGAAAATCTTCTCCATCACACCCATTTTAAAATCTCAAATTATAGACCCATCTCTATCCTTTCTCATATATTTAAAATATTTGAATCAATTGTTCTTGAAAAAATTCAACCGATTGTCCTTATCCAACACGGTTTATGCCCTAGACGTTCTACAGTAACTTGGAATGCCATTTTTTGTAAATGTCTTTGATGCCTTCTGCGACCGCTCACTAGTTGATGTGATTTACATAAATCTTGCTAAAGCATTTGATCGCATAGATCACTCGGTTTTAACTAATATTTTGGAGAACCTTACCCCATAATAGGAAGCAATGGGTCAAAATCCATAGTGTTACTTTTGAAGTCTCAACATCTACTTCTGGTGTCACTCAAGGCGCCCCCTCCATTGCTGTTTTCTATTTTTTTTTAATTGTACAAATTGTGTGTTACAACATACCAACCTTTTGGCTTTCACTGCCGACTAAACTGTATTGTCTTATGAATCAACAAACTAGGATTGTCATTCAATATTTCTAAATACCATTATATAATTTTCAACCATCTAGGGAGTACTGTCAGCTATAACTATAACATAAATGGGACAACTATCTCTTCTCTTGATAAGTCCATGACTGATTTGGGTTTCGTATTCAGTCCCACCATGAATCCTAGATTAGGTACATATTGAGAGCATTTGTTGTAAAGCACTCAAAACTCTAGGTTTTATTAAATGGGTAATAGCAGAGTTAGGGTTAATATCTTCTTTGAAAGCCTTTTACTGCACTTTTGTTAAACAAACACTCGAATATAGATCTATTATTTGGAATCCTCTTGCAGCAGCACACTTGCTTTTAATTAAGCGTTTCCAGCGTACATTTTTAAAGTATGCTAATTATATCCTAAAGATCGATTGTCCCCCCCATGATTATACTCCAGTTCTCAAAAGGCTTAGCCTTCACTTGTTAGCTGACAGAAAACACACTGCCAACTTAAATGTTATATTAAAGCTTCTATCTGGTAATATCAATTTCCCTACCCTTCTATATCTTTCAAAGTACTTCCTCGTAAATCATGAATGAAGCCTTCTTCATCCCACCATTCACAACAAACTATAGTTTGAATAAACCTATAGTTTGATGTATATCCCTTGCCAACTGTCCTTCCTTTAATATATTTTTTTTAAGTCATTTTTTCTTTTTTTATAATTAATGATTGTATATTTTAGAATAAATGCTTTAATAAGGCGTATAATCCGTATATAATTAAAATAAAAACTCTATAAAATATTAGAGTAAATTGATGTATTACCAACCAAATTGATAGACAAGATCATTATCTATGCCGTATAATTGAATTTTTTTTCAAAATTTTAATTTTAAAGAGAAATATATACCTATTTATTTAAATTATTGGGATTTAAAAGTAGTTGTTTCTTTACAAAATTAAAATTTAGAAAAAATAAATAAAAAATATGATGTACCTACGATGCTACAGCATAGATAATGTCTATCAATTTGGTAATAGGTCAATTTACTCCAGTCTTAAAAATGACAAAATTGTGATAGAAATGTTGAACATAAATATTGTATATTATCAATTAGTTAGTTGGAGACAGCAAATACGGGTATCATGTCCTCTCTAAAATATATCAACGAGAAATAATTCACCATCAGAAATTGGTAATTTTTGTTTCTCTATCACACACAAAATATAACAATTTAGATGTATTCTATATTCAACGTAGGTACCGATTGATATATTAATGTGATAAGGATTTTAAAAATTGATGTGAAGTCTACTGTAGATCGATTTTATCTATTTAAGTCCTATTAGAGTAGGGTGACCATATGTCTCATTTAAAATAGGATTGTCCGTTTTTGAATATCACATCCTGCCGTCTCTACAATATTTTACATACATTTAGTTCCACATTTGATGTAGGGTCTAAGTTTTTGTAGTTATTTTTATAATTGTTAAAATTGTGATGCCTTTTATTTTTAATTTTTGCTTATTTGTTGTTTGGACAGAGGTGATTTTTGACAAGCTGGAGAACATTTAATGAATGACTGTTTTTTTATTTTTTTTTGCTTATTTGTCATTTTTAAAAATTATTTTAATTCTATCCTTAAGTTTTGGCTAAGCAATTTCAACAATTTGTATTATTATTAAAATGTTCCAATTTTTTTCATCTTCTATAATTACTTCCCCCCTCTTTAGATTTAAAAAATATGAGCACTTAACAATTATCAACTTCTTACTACAATCATTTTACTTTAGGACATAAAAATTTTAAATAATTACCTACCTCCCTATTTATTATTTATTTAAAATAACAAAATATACTAAGTATTGTCCATTACCATAGTACTAATACTAGTATTTACCATGTATTTAATGTCATAAAAATCAATTTAATTGATTAATTGATTATTTAAACTTTCAAAAAGACTGTGTGTGACCACTTACATTACAATTAATAATGCAACTCATGGCCGGTTAAAAATATTATATAATATTAGGTCAAAATATAATTCTGTATTCACTATTGATACTTAAAACTTTAGTAAGTATATACATACACATAGTTTGTGTTGTTCGTAAGAAAGTTCAATATTCTTATGTTTTGGTTACAATAATTATTGTTATTAATTATTATTAATGCTTATAAAATGTATTTATTTTCTATCATAGGTAATAAATTCATATTAAAACATCAATAACTTATTTACAACATGTTAATTTTATCATACCGGTTTTCAGTATTAATTATAAAAAATTAATCGGTTTAAATAATAAAAAGGTATTTTATAGATAATAAAATGAGTCAGCTGAAAAAATTTACATAACCTAAAAACACAATGAATAAGGATTATTTATTATATTTACGAGAAATTGCAATAAATTATAAATCATCTAACATAACATCATAAATGGAATTGTGGAAATATTTTGGGCACGTACATATTCTAATCACATACGTGTAGATGTATATAACTATCAATATACTTACTTCACTAATAGTGGCATTTTCCTGCACTTCGACCGTTTGCTTCTCTTTGGGCGTTTTTACGGTCACCGTGATCTTTTTTACGCTTTCTTCGCCGTCCGACATTTCGGGGAATTTGTTAAACTGGTCGGTAAAAAAAAATAACTTAAGAATCACTACTATTGATTAAATGCGTAAAGAATCGGCAAAATTATTTTGCGAGTTTTGGCCGTACATTCGACGAACGAAAAAATAATTGTGATTCATAATGATAATGATAATGACATATTATACAAAGATACTAGATCTTGGAATAAAATAAAATAAAAAACATATGACAAATATTATGGAGTAAAAAATAAATATAACAATGGCAGTCTGTATTTTATATACCATGAAAAATGACGGTTTCCATGGTATTATTTATTCTGTTGATAAAGAAACGCGCTTTTTCGATAACAATTCCCCGAGTCACGAGGCGATCGCCATTATTGGTAAAATACCGATTACTGTATGCCGAATTTTGATCGTTGTCACTAAAAATAATTGAGTCGATTCCTTTGCATCTATAAAAATATTTACTAATTACAGTTTTACTTTTTTATTGCAGTTTCACATTATTTTATGTATACAATTTATTAATATTGGAATTTCTTTTCTTATGTTTGGTTCTTTAAAGGCTTTATCATGAAAATTGAAGAAGTAAAAAGCACTGTAAAAACCCAACGTATATCAAGTCATAGCCATGTGAAAGGTTTAGGACTTGATGAATATGGAGATGCTATTCAAATGGCTTCTGGCTTAGTTGGCCAAGAAGATGCGAGACAGGTAAAATCCCTATGCCTTATTTCAAATTTTTAAATTTGTGTATTTTAAATAATTGCCTAGGTACCTATTACTTTTGTCATACCTATCTATTGTATAATATTTTTTAGAGTTCAATTATATTAATATAAAGTGAGGTGTTTTGGGGGTAAATGGTGTATACCTATTTACTAGTTTACTAATTTAACATTTACCCTATGAAAACTATATTTTTAAATTTTAGCATGTATTTACTCTGATGAGTGTATATTAAAATATCACTGTGTCTAGACGCCAGACTATGGTCGAATGTATATTACGCACCTGACCATGGATTTGTGGTAAGCGCATGTATGCGGACTTGTAAACATTTCGGTCGGTCGAGATATAATATGTAACCGACCATCTTATCATTATATTACCTACTTTAATTACATACATTACTTACTCATGACAAAATAAACAGGTATGACAGCAACTTACATGTTTTGGTTCAAATCGCGCAATCATGGTGGATGCTTTTCTCCGCTTATCATCATCTCAGTATCTACGATTATCATGATTTTCGTTATCTTATTTTATTGCCGCCTTTTTTGTTCTTTTAAAAACAAATTTACTTTTAAGCACATTTTATAATTTGTTAATTAATCTTTAATTCGAATAAATATGCCACTCTGTGTATTTAGTGGTTGTTTAAGTGGAAATAGATGTAAAGGTATTGTAAATAATTCCAAAATACATTTACATAAATTTCTTAAAGATGTAAAGTTGCGTGAGAAATGCTCGAACAAATTAAAAAAGGTTCAAACACTTCAAACATACAAACCGTGAATTTTGAATCCGGTACGTTATAATAAGAATTATGATATTAATTTCACTATATAATTATGTTATAGTTAGGTAATTAAAAATAATAATTAATGTACCTACTGTAGAAATATAGATTTAAGAATTAAACTTTATACTTACCCTCAATTACATAAATAAAAGATTATTGAGGAAAATTGACATAAAAATACTCAACAAATAACGAAAACAATGTAATTATCACACATAGGTACTATCTTAAATCATGCACCGGTCTGCCGAGAAAAGAACATTGATAATATTTGGAGAAAAGCAATATGGCGGTACTTGCGTATCACAAAGTTGCCAGCATACCTGTTTATTTTGTCATGGTTTTTATATATCCATGACGCGATTGCGTATATTGCCCGTAGAAAAACCGTTCGTTAATTAAACGTTTTTCTCTTAGATTCCGAGCGGGGAGGAGCTAGTGGTTTTACAACGATATGTTTATTTTGTATTTTTTTTTAATTCTCTGTTAACAAATTTACTACCAGAAGCAGTGCTCCGATCTTTACACGCTTACCCGGTTTCCGGTAGCAAATTGCATCTAGTTGGTACCTACTTTAGACAGGTGGTCGTTTTTCGATTTTTTATAATATTTCAAATATGAATATAAAATGGATATAAATTCCATAAAGTTTAATTTTGTTATATTCCCTGTTAGATAGATAGAGACAGCAAATACAGAATATGTATCTATTTACTGTATAATTAATTATTATATTCATCCGGATACGCTCCGGATCATCAGAATTTAGAAAACAATAGTAGAGGTGGTAAATTTGCATAATAATTATGAACATTTAGATATACAATAATAATTATTGTATATCTAGATAATTTAACCGGTTTAAAAAATTCAATTTAAAAACACTAATCCAATACACCACTTGATTCACTGTAGAATGCAAGGGCGCATTAAGATTTAAAAATAAGGTCCATTACCTTTTTTATTACTTTTTTTCTAACCACTTAACAAAATTACATATGTAAAAATAAAGATCATCGACCTTTTTTTAACAAAAAAAAAAAAAAAAGTATTTCGCATAAAAACCGTTGAAGTTGCACCATTGGTATTACTGCACAACTTGGCTTGCCACCCATGCAAATTCACCCTTTGCCCCTCTTAATACACCCCTGGTAGAATGA